>JAVJIF010003775.1:60000-285976 GCA_038442645.1 Agave tequilana | reverse complement strand
TCCTATCCCAATCTTCTTCAGTAGTTGAATCGCGCTTCTTCTCCAACCATAGAGTATCTTCAAGGTTTGATACCATCAATGCATCCATCACCTCACATCTCTACCTATCGAAGTTGTTCTTAACGTCGAACTTCACAACATCAATCCTCAACGGATGTGAATTCACGAATTTCACCGTAGATGTGCTATCTCCATCCATCTTTTCAATTGATTTCTCAAACAATGCGAAAGTAAAACGGAGTTAGATAAACAAAGCTGGATAAAGATAGGATCTTTACCTCAAGGTGAAACCCTCGAAGAGTTTTCCGAAGCGATCTAACTCCTCTGAATTGATTCCTCGAGCAATCCAAATGTTGTTTTGAGATCGACACACATCCCACAAACAGTCCCAACTCTGCTCTGAGATCAACACACGTCTCCGCCAAACAGCAACTGATGCCTTTGGAATCAACACACAATCCCACGACGAACCTGGGATGCTCTAGTACCACTTGTTGCGCGCGAGGCAACAACCAACGAGGAATCCACTAATTAGAGATAGATGCATCGGAGAAGTACCCACACTACGACAAGATCAGACAAACAAGAGAGAAAGCAAGTCAACACAATATTTAACGAGTTCCGCAATTTGCCTACGTCCTCGGGGGCAAGAGGGAAGAGAGAATTTTATGATTCACATCAATCAAGTAAAGTTGCACAGGGATACTTTCAGGGATACTTTCAGGAATACAATTCATGAGGACTCTAGCCTATATTTATAGTCAGAGAGTCTCAGGAATTTAGGAAACTCTAATTGGATTCGACCCCTAAAACAGAAAAGGAATCGGGCCATGCCTGTGCACGTCATGCACACCGGTCGACCGAGTTCTGTCTTGGCCTGCTGCAATCGTTGTTCTTTCTCCCTTTAACTTCCGATCTCCGCGCTAGTCCTCCTTTCTCCCTACACTTTATTCGTTTTAATCATAGAACAAAGATCAAATTAGAATCCTTTTATTAATTAGATGGCTATGAGTAAAAATGTGACAAGGACTTGCAAACAAATTAAAGATTTAGTTTGAGAGCGTGAGTCACCAAATTAAAATCTCAATCAAAAAAGTTATGGTTACAGTAGTAAAAATCTCATATTTCACATGGATCCTTCTTCACTCTACAGAATTTTGTCAGAACTACAATTTGCTAGCTGTTTGAAAAACTCTAAAAAGAGTGTTTTTTTGACAAACTACTTGAGCTTATCTTTATAAAAGCATGAGAGTAGTTGCAGCAAAAACAGATTAGTGTGACTGTGATATGGATTTCTCCTCACTCCCTCTCCCTCCAGCAGCCCAAGTTGCAAAGGAGATATTAGGGCTTGCAGCACATCCAGCTTGGGATTTAATAGTAAAAAATGACCAGCTCATTTATCCAATAAAACCCATGTCCATATGATTCCCCCCCCACCCCCCCCCCCCCCCCACACACCCCCCCCCCCCCCCCCCCCCCCCCCCCCCCCCCCCCCCGCAAACACCCAAAAGACACGATCCTGGTTCCAAAATCAGTGGTTCCGGTCCCGGACTGGGGCCCACCAGTTCCAGTACCGGAGCTGGAACTGACCGGTTCCGGGCCAGTTCATTTTTTTTTCCGCTGCTGGTCAGGCCTGTTGCTGGCCAGGCCCAAAGGGTAAAAAAAAACGGTTTAAGAATCGGAACCGTCGGTTCTTAAGAAACGAAATCAGAACAGAGAAGCTAGGGCTCAGTTCCGATTCGGTTTAAAACTGGAGAATCGGCAGCCCCGTTCGACTTCGATTTTCGTTCAACAGTTTCGGTTCGACTCGTCGGTTCGAACCGAAACTGTATTCGGATCTACTACAGACTGTCAGTCTGATGCAAGATTTGCTTCAGAAATTCTTCTTGGATGTCGCCATCATCTTTGTCACTGTCATCTTTTCCAGCCCCTCCCCAGCAGCCATGTGTTGTCCCCGTCAAGTGGATCCCTCTTGATTCAACCTTTAGGGTTAATTAGCACAAAAATCATTAGGGGTGGCAAACCGGTTTGTTCCTCACAGGTCAAACTTGGACTCGACCTGAATTTTCGAGAATGGGCTGAGACATAAAGAATTCAGGTCGGGTCAGGTGGACCCGGGTCGATCAGAGTTGACCCGTGAAAGTTCGGGTGACTCCGGTTCACCCGACCCGTCTAAAGCTCTAAATTCAGAATTAATCTAATACAGTCGCTTCCCTCTCTCTCTCTCGTTGCATGCTAGCGAGGACTGCGTGGGATGGGGGCAAGTCGGGCTCAGCCAACCTACAAGTGGTTGAACTCTACAAATCACTTGATGGAGATTGTGCCTATTCCAATCCAAGGTGCAGGTCTGCCCATGCGTGCGTTCTGTCGTACAAGTGCCATCATGGGCAAATGATACAGCACCAAGTACAATTAAGTGAAGAAATGTAGAGAGCTTATAGCCAAGAAAGAAAAGAGAGAGCTGCTGCATTGAATCAAGGATTAATCCCCACAAAAATTCAGACAGCATTTACAGGACTTCTACAAATATAAGGAAACATCTAAAAGGTGGTCCAATCCAAGCTTCCATTATAGGACATCAACAACACAACCTTCCTAAAACGGCGGCGACCCAAGAGCAAAATGAAGCCTCCCCAGTAACCATCACCATGGGATTACCCATCCAACCAACATTTTCAAACCTTCCCACTCGAGTTGCAAGCAGTAGATCTGTTCCCAACCCCTCTCTTTCCCTGACAAATGAATCATCACATATGCCGCATGTCTTCATGGTGACACCAGTCGCAATGAGATATTGAGGATGATTTCATAGCTGAATTTGGCCATTCATCAGTGTCGAGCACCTTGCACTAGCCGATTCATGAACTGCGTTTATGCGTAGAAGACCTCCGATGGCCAGGGGAGGCGGACCTCGACCTCCTCCTGCAAATTAGTGAGCATACCTATATGTGAATCATGCAGGTAAAGGGGGGGCAAGCTTAAAAACTGCAGGGGCTAATGAAAGCCCGTCTCATTTATCACCTGGGATGTTGTTCTTAAAATTTTAGCAAGCAGGTCTAGTCGCTTACCTTCTCTCAGTAGAGGAATAGGGAGAATGCCTGCGGTGAGAATGCTTGCTAGGTGGAGACCTCGAAACTTGTCTAGAAATAAAAAAAACAAGATCATACCGATAGGGTAAGTAAAAGCATAGCATGGATATACAAATTCCTGATCCCAAAATGTTCACTCTGTTTATAATCTGCAAACTACAGATCACTACATAAGCGATGGTAAAGTAATGAATGGTGTGGAAGCCAATCACTAGATATGGACTATTCTTGTTTATCCAGACAAGAATCAGTAGATCACTATATAAATGCTCGTAAACGTAATGAATGGATGTCAAAGGCGATCACTAGATGACCACTACTGGGCATCCAGATAAGAAAATTACTAATACCAATGTCACACATAGCATCACGAGAAATGCTAAGAACCTGGTTAACATTTTTCTCACACACTTTTGTTTTAAATGGAACACACATACTTTTGAAGTTTGGTTCAGTATATAAGCAGTTCTATCACACACATTTCCAAGAACTTAAAAAGTGAGAGAAAACATTTAATATCTAGAAGAGATGTAACCAACAACGGAGAGGCTAATGGTGAAAAGGATGAAGCCAACTTATGCCCTTGTGTCCTGACAGATTGTTGATTAAGTGCCACAAGGCAGCCATTGACATTTGACAGTGCTGGTGTTCAGACTGTGATGCCTTCAATATAGATTTCTAACACCATTTTGGGTAGTGAAGGAGCGTAAAAATGGCCCACCATGAGAAATGTACTTTATGGGACTAATAATTTTGCTGGCAAGCTAAAGTCAGAATACAATAGCATGCAAGATGCGAAGAAAACTTCATGGTAAAATAGCTGATGGTAAACAAATGCATTAAAAAATCATTCCATATTTCAAGCAAGAAGCATGAAACAACAAACTAATTGTATCAATATATATAATAAGGAACATGAGTTTTTTATTTATTTCTAAAAGCAGAAGCAATATCATCAATCATCTATCCATCAGTAATCAGAAATAACAGGCACTCCACTGTATCATATAGAAGTATTACTATATTGCATGGTTACTTTGATAAAGTACATGGCAAGTCTACACATATGATATTTGATGGATACTAGTTCAATACTCCTATGACGTACTACTCCTGTGACATATCCTAAAACATATCAGAGATGTACAAAGACGTACCACTTTTAAGTTAAAAACCTATGCACAAAGGGTATATTCACAATTCCATTTGATTTGTAGATATGTTTATGTAGTTTTTCCAATTTCTTAACAGAAAGGAATGAAGTATTTCATAACTATAAGTTTTATATGACTTCAAAATATTTTATATAACCTGAGCTATTGTGTTTTTTGACCATCGTAGCCTTGTATATCTGTGTTTTACTGTTATATAGATAAATAACAATAGCTCACACACATGTAGAAATCAATTATTCTCAGTGTTATATCACCGCATATCTGTATCATATGAACTTTAGGATCAGCCATATCCACATACATGTACCTTGCCATAACCGCGCTAATGCAACATAGCTTACGACCTCTTGTTAAACCTGCAAGCATACTGGATGAGGGATCCCCAACTGTGATTAGGGTCAGGAACAAGCAGAAATTCTCTTGTGAAGGAAGATCTAATAAACCTCACATCTCTTTATACAAATATACTCCAATGTATGTTGCTGAAATAAGGTGCCTTTCTTCCTTAATAGATGGGTTATACAAATTACTTTCTTTAAATCGCAAATAGAGGCATTTTCATATTAGATTGAAGTATTTGAACACAATTGAGACATAAGGTAGTTTTCCTACTCTATCAAAGAATCATATGATAAATGCGATTAGTTAGTTTAAATAATTTTGAGTTAATTGCTATGATATGTAGAACCTTCTCTCACCCAAAGTTGGCATTTCCGAGGGATGCAACCACAACACTTGTTCCTCTATGTCCAACGCTCACAAATGTGTAAACCGTTATTCACCTCAAGAATACGCATAGGATGAACTAGGTTAGGTCCCTTTTTGAGAAAATTTAACTGTTTTCTAGATCATTATACTAAAATTAGGTTCTTTTATTTATGAATAACAGACTAACACATTAATTTTTAGTTAATTATGCATATATTCAGGAGAATATTCGTGTGTGTGTAGCCATATCCTTGTGTCTAGTTTTTGGGCAATTGTTTGTATCAAATACCCTGTGTCTAGTCGGTGCAAGACGTTCATATCCATCTCTTCAAATCACAGGTTACCTGTATTTCTCAAGATTGGATAATAATTTGAAAGACGAGTTTACAATACATTCCGATGTAATGTATGAAAAGCATCTCAGTTTCATTTTCTACCTTATTTAGCCAACATATATTGGTTGGAGCATACTTGAACTGATGGGCCATTCAATACTGTAGGAGCCTTGTGTTAGGATGATCAAAACACTCAAAGATTAGATTCTCTAGTGTGTGATCGCACATTTTATAGAGGATAGGAGTGTATTTACTTTGAAACCAACAACTAAAGAGTAGACGGCTAGTGTTAGGATGATCAAACATTCTTACATTATTTTCTAGTGCATGATCACTACATTTGATAGAAGAGGATGGGAGTGTATTTACTTTGAAACCAACAACTATAGAGTAGATGACCAGAAAATGGAGGTGTGAACCCAATTATTAACAGACCAATGATGAAAGAGTAAAGATCACATGGATAGCAATCACGGGCGTCATCAAATTCCTTGGTAATATAAATCCACTAGCAAACTTTCCTAGTGGGGGTAAATGCCTGCACCTCCCTTCCCCTGCAAAGTATAGCAACTTGCTCACAATCGGCTACACGACACGTTGTCTAGTTAAAACATTTTCAGTATGGGTTTTAGAAGACACTTGAGCGAGTTGTCTAAATAAATTTATAGTAATTAAATTAAAAAAGTTAACCTTATCCAACTTCCCTTTCAAATGAATACACATGCATGTTAATCGTGGTGAAAATTTTATCAGACAAAGTTCTTTCCAGCTAAAACACCCTTTGAGAAGAGAAACAATAGCAGATCCGCCAAAACTTAAAATTCTCCTTGTCTGTGCAGCAAAGATATGTTTGATACTTTCTTACTGACCCTGATTGCTAATGACAAGTAACCTGCCCAGCCAAAAGAATTTCTACACCTTCCAGACTACAGGAATCCTGTTTTGTTCAATAATCTAGAATATGCACCTATGTAGGAGAGAGCTCAAAAACTTTGAAGGAATGAAAACCAATATGACAGAGATATTGCCTTTTCTGTTGATACCTTGCAAGCTTACATTATCGAACCATTTTATGCAAATCTTTGCACCTGTATCCAGAACTATATTGAGGCAAAAATGAAATGCAGCAATCTTAGCAGCCACAATACTTCCAAACATGTGCCAAGATAGTCACATCAGAATGCCGAATCATCAGTTTCTCCACATCAGGCTTAGACAACTCCTTCCTCCAGTTCTCATTTCACATCCTTAAGTAATTTACCAAAATCAAAATCTGTAGTCTATTTAACCCATGGGAAGTTCCATCCTGACATCTCAGGAGTAAACAAACTTTTCAAACATAAAGTTAAACGTAGAATCTCCTATGTAGAGATGTGTAAAAAGGTTTATCTCTCATTCCCCATTGTTGACCTAGAAACCAAAAAAACAATATTAAGGATGGCGTCTGTCAATAGAAAATTTGTATCCCAGCAACAAACTGAGAAGAGGTCATCATTCTCGGCACATTTTACAGCAGATTGTAAGTCCAAACAAACGTTGTAGAAGCTGATTCCTTCTCTTATATCAAAATGAGGCTATTAGATGCCAGACTGAGTCTCATCCTACACTCACATGGTCTTAAATGTCTTCTGCGCATAGACTGGAGAAGCACTCCCTCAACCCGGGTGACATCTGCAGCACCATGATAATTTGACCAATATGTGCTTTGAAGCATCCCACATGGTGCTTGATAGAAAACACAAGACCTTTGACCACTCAAGCTGTGCAGTTTCCTCAATTCTCTTCATGTCGTGCAGAAAGCCTGCTGAACGCTTACCGAAGGTGCTATGTTGTTGCAAAAGTGCCATACAAAACCTAGTTCCACCGAGAAATTTTGTTTGTTGCTTGTGCTTTGAGATGAGACCTTCCCCACCTTCTCCCCGGCCAAAGTTGAGTGGGTCTTGGGCTGACCATCCATGTTTTCTCTTCCATCTTGTGAACATAATCTGCATTGATTCACAGATATATTATATTTATACTATCCACCTGAATCTTTTTTACTGTACCCATCACTGAAGCTTGTAGTTCCTTTGTTATGCACTTTTCTCATTTTTCTGTTGGCACTAAAATGCTAAGACTTCCTCTCGTGTACAACTTTGCCAGACTATGTAGCATGGACGCTCCTATCGAAAGTCATGCCGTGTTGGATATGTGTCAAACGTGTGTCTGACACACATATCCAATGTATTTTATAGAATTTGTCATGTGGCGTTGAGTCGTGTCTATGTTAGCATGGTCGTGTCCATGCAACATAATTGCCAAGTTTGTGAGTATAGAATTACAGGTTCCACAAAGAAACTAAGTTCAGAGCCAACCATATCTCTTAATTAATATTTGCTTAACTGCTTTCGAATTTATTTCCTTAAACTTCAAACCAGCTTTGCAGTAAGTTCTAGCATCGGCACTCATATCATGTAGTCGTGTCGTATCCAAAACGTGTCGAACACGCGTGTCGAACACACATGTCGTGTGTAATAATTTGTCATGTGTCCGTATGTATTGTCCATTCCAATGTTGTTGTATCAGTGCAACACGCACTAACCTTCATCCAAGATTCCAAGACAATGGCGGTTGGGTAGAAGTTACACAATAATATGAAGATAAAGCATGACAGAAGAGTCAAAAAACTCGGAATTCTATAACGAGTTTCATTCGTGGTTTTATTCAGAGGTTTTTTTTAAAAAATAGGAGTTTGATTTCAATTATAACTCGGTTATTATTAACTATAAATATGATTATTGTACTTTAAAAATCCATTTTTTTTCCTATTAACGATTGATTGCTGAGGTTACAAATTGAGTTCTACCCCAAAATTATCATCTCTATCTTTGCTATTTAACACAAATCTTCTCTCTCTTCCCTGCACTTTTATCTTCTCACCTTATCCTCTTCTCTTTACAATGGCACCAATTGCACCACAACTCAGATATAAAATCTTATCAATTGATGGACATAGGGAGGAAAATGTCTATTCACATGGGAGAAGAATGTCATCGCAACTAGCTCAAACCTCCTCAAGGTTCTAGATCTCCGATAGAGGTGACCTATTTCAACTGTTCATATCTGTATCAAACAGATTCGACCCGAAAAATGAACAGAGAAATCAGTTTCTGCAAACTGATGCCAAGAAGACTTCTATTTAATTTTTTTTAAAAAAAAAATCTAACTTTAAAGATGTGATTCATGTGAAAGCTTAACGCAAAACTATCAAAACCTTAAGCCTATTCCTTCCACAATCCACACTACACGCATGCTCACATGCACACTCACACTGAATGTGCATGTGGTTTTTTTTTTTTTTTTTTTTTGGGCGGTGGTGGTGGTGGTGGGGGTGGGGGGGGGGGAACGTTTTTAATATTCCACTATATTATGTCTCCAGCTAGCATCTACCTTTGCCCCCAGTCTTGTTTTATTCCTTAATCATAAATGTCTAAAAAAAGTTCAGTGACGACTTTAGATTGGATTAAGCATAAACTGACCCACGTAATAAAAAAGACTGAGCTAATAAGTATTGACTGAATTCGGTTCACAACACAATAAAGATTCCACGAAAAATGAACCCAAATACTAAGGCCAGCTTAATATCAAGTTGAACTAAAGTTGGATTGACCCAATCCAAAAGTTATAAATTCAAAGCATCTCTTATTGTTATTGCATAGCTTGGTGAAAGTTGAATGTCCATTGTCTACCTATGGAAAATAGACGATGGTCTTCATATGCTCAATATTGATATGTGGCATCTTTCAAATAATGCTAAGACGTTTCATGAATAATAATAGTGCAATATATAAACTAGGGGTGCAAATGGCTCAGGTCGGTTCGGATACAGGTCCGTCATATTCAGGTCCACCTGTATAGCCTTGACCAGATACCGTAACAGTGAATTCATGAGTCGCATACATGCGATTGGTACCCGCCGCAGGTTAACGGGTCAAACACGCAAGTCTTTGCTGTTCTAGAAAAAGAAAAACTCAGACTGCAAGTTTATCGAGAGGCTACTAGCCTCGGAATGAAAATATTGTTGAAAATAATGTGCAAGTGCCCGGATGTTGAGTACTTAGACACATGTAGTAGATGTGTGGGTGGAGATGTATAAGATGAGCTGCCAATTGCATAAAATTAGGCCCAGCCCTGGGACCATATTCTCTCTGTCTCACTCGTTAATAAAAGACAAGTAGTCTTCTTTAATTTGTTTAACCAAGCCATTCCAACCAGTCACACCACCACCCACCATCACAATTCGAGAACAGAGAGAAATAAAGATGACAGGTTTTGAGCCTTGGTTGACGTAGTTTGGTTCGAGAGAGAAATTGAGAGAATAAAGAACATAAAGATACAGTATAAGAGTTGTGAGGTTGAGGCCCCAGTGATATGTTGCGCAAACAAGGCTGCTCTACTATCAGGGTCCACACCTCCAACGAGCAGGTTGGCGGAGGCTCACCATGACAACTCAATTTTTTGCTAAATCAAGGGGTTCTTCGATGGTCGGTAGAAAGAGGAAGGCACCGGTGGGAGGATCTCTTGATGGGGCTGATCTCTGACGTGGACGGTGCTGCCGCATATGGGAAGAGGCAGCCTAAGTCTTTGGCAGTTGGGGTCAGGTAAGAAAAGAAAAGAAGAGGAGAGAAAATAAGAGCTCAGGAAGTAGGCTTTTAGGAATTAGGGTTTATAAGTCTATAACATTATTTATATATATATATATATATATATATATATATATATATATATATATATATAGGGCTTACTGTACCTCAGCCTGCGGGCTGAGAGAGTTTCTCAGCCTGCGGGACGTGGCTGAATATAGGCCACACATCGGTCGCAGAGTGTGGGCGCCACAAAAAATCAAAAAATCCCGCCTAAACAATCGTGAATCAAAATGACAAAAATACCCCTTTTAAATGACGACTGCGACTTCTAGCATTCAAAAGTAAAAAAACATTCCATGGTCGCAGACTTAATACAGAATAAAGAATACAAGACAAAAAATGCTATCGCATAGCAATGCGACCTCCTTCGGTACTGCGACCAAATTCGCAATCTTCTTTCTCATGCCTTATGTAAAAGAAGTAATTAATATTATATCTACCGTGATACAACACCAGTCTAGAAAAAAAGAGATGCACTAATGTTAATCTCGAGAAAGGAAAGATGTGCACCATACGTAATCTAAAGATATAGCCAAACAATTCTATAAAAAGTTAATTTGTACTTCGGATTCTCCAGCAATAAATCTTCAATTAAATATTTAGTTTTTTTTACCACTTCCTACCATACTCAACCCTCACCTGTAACAATTATTATTACTATTCATGTTCTTCCACAATATTGACCTTTATATAATGCTTGTAACTAATATATTACCTCATACCTAAAAAACTATAATTTTGCTCTTCCTTTTCAATTTGATTTCAAAAACTTTCAAAAAAAAATTCATTCTTGAATCATGTCTTCCCCATCTTCTTCCTCTGAACACTCAGAATTCAACTTCAATCAATCCCCCACCGGTCCTTTGTCTTTAGGATATTCTAGTGAATCTGATACCAGTCTGGACTTCACTCCTTTTGACTATCTCACTACATCAAATAATGTATTAACTGATCCTCCTATTCATGATGATAATGAATTTTTCATGTGCGTTAGTGAAGAAGACATTATTCCTCTGCCACTTGACGAAGACATGCTTGATGAAAGCATGTCCTCTGATGCTGTAGGCTCGCTTCCTAGCAACGGGTCAGACGAAGAGCTTGATAGAGACGATCCATTCTAGGAGTTCATCGGTGAAACAAAAAAACCTCAAGATGATGAGGAAATAAGTGATGAAGAGGAAGAGCAGAAGAATGAAGACGATGAATCTGCTTATGATGGTGATAATGACGAGGATTAGCATTTCCTGATCTTCTGATATTCAATTATATTTTGTCTTCTTTTAAAAGCTTTTAATTCTATTTTTTTTGTAAGGTCTCTTTCTCACTATATTAACTTATAAGCTCTTTTAATTAAATATCCAAACTGCGACTGCTGCTCTTAAACACTGCGACCATAGTCGCAACCCTACTACGGATGCAATTTATGGTCGCAGTTAATCATTTATCAGTTCCCAATGCGACTTTGGTCGCAATAATGTACTGTTTTGGAGTTCAAAGTAATTTAAAGTTATAGTGTATTAACTTTTAAACTGTTTTGGATAACTGAACAGTCACCTAGGAAGTATACAATTTTTGGGAAAAGATAGAAAATATATTTGAGAGATATTCACGTGGTCCGAGAGCTTAAACCTTTTGGAATTCCGGGATTAAATACATATAAAGGGTCATGAGCAAAGGATTAAAAACATACTAAGTTATTTTTTGCTCAAACTCGTTACTCTCACTGTTCCGAAAATACATTCAAAAATGTCTTCACCATCACCACCGTCTTCACCGGAAAGAAGCCAATCATCAAATGATGATTTTATGTTTAGTTCTGAAACAATGTCTCGCTATGGGTCAGAATCTGAGCTTGATACAGACGACCCTTTCTGGGAGTTCATTGATGAAGCAAAACACAAACATGAAGAGGAAGAAAGCGACGATGAGACTGTACCTGAAGAGGAGGAAGAGACAGAAGACGAAAGCGATACAGAAGACGAAAGCATGACTCTTGACGACGAATCTGATTACTATGGTGATGACGACGATTAGAAGTTAAAAAATTGTATTTTGTTTTTCTTTTTAAATATATATAAATCTGTTTTCTAAAGTTATTTGTGTGAATTACATTTTTTACTACTATGTATTGGTTGAAATACTGCGACCATGGACGCAGACTTAATAAATACAATGCGACCAAGGTCGCAGTTGCTGGTCTTTAATCTTAATCAACAACAACACTGCTACCTTGGTCGCAGTTTCTGACCGTAGTCTTTATAATATAAACTGCGACCTTGATCGCAGTTGTTGGTATTTAGTCGTAATAAAATACACAGCGAACTTGGTCGCAGTTGCTGATCTTTACTCTTAATCAACAACATCACTGCGACCTTGGTCGCAGTTGGTGGTATTTATAAATAATCAACAACACTGCGACTTTGGTCGCAGTTGATGAACGCAGTCTTAAAAAAAATAATCTGCAACCTTGGTCACAGTTTTTTGGTCGCAATGTCGACCCTAGTCGCAGTTGTTTCTGTTTGCACTGTAGTCTTATGCGACCTTGGTCGCAGTGTGGTCTCTGGTCCAAGTTGTTTTGTTTGCAATGCATGACTGCGACCAAAGGTCGTAGTTTATTAAAAAACAAATATGTTTTTTATTTATTTTCACGCATTTATCTCCAGGCATGTGAAAATGATAAAAAAAACGATCTCTTATACAATAAGATTGAGTGTTACAATATAGCAGTAGAAAGAAAACTAAACATCAAAAAGAGCCATTGTTGACTAAGAGCAGTGTTGTTATTGAGGTCTTTTTATTTATGTCCAGGCATTTATCTCCAGCCATGTGAAAATGATACAAAACGATCTCTTATACAATAAGATTGAGTGTTACAATATAGCAGTACAAAGAAGACTAAACATCAAAAGAACCAAGAAGACTAAACATCAAAAGAGCCCTTGTTGAATAAGAGCAGTGGTGTTATTGACGTCCCCGTGTACTAAAAAACTGTGGACGTCGAGGACCATGACTTCTTCCCTTGTGGACGAATATCGATCAAGTTCACCGGCCAAAATATTCTCCCACAGGCCCAGCGAACCTGAAAAAGGACAATCAAGCTCTGGGTCTTCTTCGTGCATAGGGTCATCTTCATCCATGGAGGCAGGCCCCTGTTAGAGACTCTGAAGAAGGCGGAAATTCTCAGAGCAATTACTCTCAAATGAACACAGTCTAATTATGGGCTGTTAAAGGGAGAGGGTGAGCCCTATTTATGGGCAGCCCATAATAACAGCTTCGGGAAACAGCGAATGGTGCGGGTTCATCAACGTAGACTTGACGTTAAAAAGATCTCATAAAATCTTTATGACAGGTCGCGTCTCACGGAGTCGGTCCAAGTCGCATCAGACAACAGACAACTTTTCATTTTTCATTTACATTCAAAAAAATGACTTAATCCAAAACAACACTTAATAAAACAAGAACACGGCGACCTTGGTCGCTATGCATGTTAATCTAAAGGAAAACACTTACTTAACGTACTGCGACCAAGGTCGCAGTCCATGTAAAGCGACCTAAGACTGCAGTTGCTGGCGATCTTTATCAACAACAACACTGCGACCTTGGTCGCATTGAACAATGTACACTGCGACCATCTTTATCCTTAACAACACTGCGACCTTGAGCGCAGTTAATAATTATATTACTTCACCCTTAAAAATTTTTAAAATGAAAGGTTGCGACATTGGTTGCAGTTGCTGGTCGCAGACTTAATAAATACACTGCGACCTTGGTCGCAGTTGCTGGACTTTAGTGTTACTCAACAACAACACTGCTACCTTGGTCGCAGTTTCTGACCGTAGTCTTAATAAAATAAACTGCGACCTTGATCGCAGTTGTTGCTGTTTAGTCTTAATAAAATACACAGCGACCTTGGTCGCAGTTGCTGTTCTTTACTCTTAATCAACAAAATCACTGCGACCTTGGTCGCAGTTGGTGGTCTTTATAAATAATCAACAACAACATTGCGCGTCACCGCAACAGTTGCTTAGTCGCAGTCTTTGGTCGCAGTGTCGACCCTGGTCACAGTACTTACTGTTTGCAATGTATCTTCTGCGACCTTGGTCGCAGTGTCATCTATGATCATAGTTGTTTTGTTTGCAATGCATGGCTGCGAAAAAGTTCGTAGTTTATTAAAAAAACAAATATGCTTTTTATTTATGTCCAGGCATTTATCTCCAGGCATGTGCAAATGATACAAAACGATCTCTTATAAAATAAGATTGAGTGTTACAAATACAGCAGTACAAAAGAAGACTAAAACATCAAAAAAATCCCTTGTTGACTAAGAGCAATCTTCTTCTTGAGATCTGGTGGCAGCAGAATCAATAAGATTGAGTGTTACAAAGAAGACTAAAAATCAAAGTAGCCAAGAAGACTAAACATCAAAAAATCCCTTGTTGACTAAGAGAAATCTTCTTCTTGAGGTCTGGTGGCAGCAGAATCAATAAGATTTAGTGTTACAAAGAAGACTAAACATCAAAGTATCCAAGAAGACAAAACATCAAAAGAGCCAAGAAGAGCCCTTGTTGACTACTAAGAGCAATCTTCTCCTGGAGGTCTGGTGGCAGCAGAATCTTTCGTTTATGAACATCTCTTCACCAGAAGGTTATCCAGTGAGCATGGAGTTTCCTCGATGTCACTTCTGGGGTAAGAGAGGAGGTTTTGAGACCTCACAAGGAATGCTACCCACCACATCCCCCGCCGCCATACCCACTCTGACCATCCGTTACCAGCAAGCTTGACTGGTGCATCAAGTCAGAGCAGATCTCGGTGAGGATTAAGTCCTCGTCAGGGATCATGACTTCTTCCCTTGTGAACGACGAGGACCATGACTTCTTCCCTTGTGGACGATGAGGTCTATGACTTCTTCCCTTGTGGACGAACATCGATCAATTTCGTCAATAGGGTCATCTTCATCCATGGAGGCAGGCCCCTGTTAGAGACTCTGAAGAAGACGGAAATTCTCAGAGCAATTGCTCTCGAAAGAAAACAGTCTAATTATGGACTGTTAAAGGGAGAGCGTGAGCCCTATTTATAGGCAGCCCATAATAACCATAATTAATGGTTCATTAATCAGAATCGTCGGCATTAATGGTCTCCAACCGCCAGCGCCGGTTTGGCATTAAAAGACATTAACGCCTAAACCCAATGAAGAACCGACGCGTGGACAACCGCTTCGGGAAACAACGAATGGTGCGGGGTTCGTCAACATAGACTTGACGTTAAAAGATCTCATAAAATCTTTATGACAGGTCGCGTCTCACGGACTGACTCCAAGTCGCATCACACAACAGACAACTTTTCATTTTTCATTTAGATTCAAAAAATGACTTAATCCAAAAAACAACACTTAATAAAACAACACTTAACGTACTGCGACCAAAGTCGCAGTCCACGTAATGCAACCCTAGATTGCAGTTGTTGGCCATCTTCATCAATAACAACACTGCGACCTTGGTCGCATTTAACCATGTACACTGCGACAAAAGACTTTGGCTAAGGTCGCAGTTTAAATGTACAATGCGACCAAAGACTCTGACTACATTATATTCAAAAAAAATAATTACTTAACGTACTGCGACCAAAGTCGCAGTCCATGTAATGCAACCCTAAATTGCAGTTGCTGGCTATCTTTATCAATAACAACACTGCGACCATGGTCGCATTTCACCATGTACACTGCGACCAAAGACTTTGACTAAGGTCGCAGTTTAAATGTACAATGCGACCAAAGACTCTGACTACATTATATACAAAAAAAATTAAACTATAAAGTAGAATTTTATCGCAGGCTGAAAACATTGATCTGAAAAGATTTTATATTTTCAAAAAAAATTTATCCCAGGCTGAAAAGGAGAAACTACATCTTTCAAAAAAGAGGTAAAGAAATAAGGCGAAAATTAATTTATATCCTATAAAGAGCGGCAAAATAAAAGGGGGAAAAATAATAATAAACAATAAGGAAAAGTTATCATAAGGGTATTTGGTAATTTAACTTCTCCATAAAAGCGGGCCGCAAGTCAGTGAGGTGACAAATCGAGCCACGTCACCGCAGGCTGAGAGAGTACTCTCAGCCCGCGGGCTGATATACATTTTTCTCATATATATATATATATATAATGTTTTATATATATATATATATATATATATATATATATATATTATATAAAATAAAAACAGGTATTAAATGGGTCGACAAGTCAACCCATTACCCGACCTGTTTATTAAATGAGTTGATGGGTCGGGTCATAAATGGGTTGTACCCAAATAGTGTTGACCATACTCGTTATAGTAGGTCGGGTTTTTATTGCTACCATTGATATTAACTGCTTTACCCCCACAATGAATTCGCATAACAAAAAAGTTGCTAGAAGTTGCCTTTGAGATATGGACCCCCAAAACCATGCATAAACAATATATGGCTCTTATATTGCATTAGCAATAACCTAGGAACAAGACTACAAAAGTTCAAGATAGTAGTGGTTGCTAAAGAATCAAGGGCAGAGACAATTAAAGATCACATTGTCGGCTACAAAATGAACTGCATTAGTAGGTTTTTATAGTTTCTTTTTCCTAAAATACTCTTGCAACATGAATTCTTGTCGGTACTTACAGACGATCATACTAAATCAAAGAAATCAGGCGTGTTTGGTTTGGGGTTGAAGTGGGGAAAAGCGGAAGTGGGAAAACTCATTTCCCACTTCTAGTGTTTGTTTGAAACCGGAAAAGGGAAATGGGAAAACCCATTTTCCTTTTCCCTTTTACACCTCCATTTACACTTATCATTTTCCTACTTGCCAGGTGCTACAGTTAATTTTTTGGTCATATAAATCTCACTTAGTAATAAGTTGTAGCTCAAAACAGTTAATTTTGTAGTCATATAAATCCCACTTGTAGTCTAATTACAGTCAAAAAAATTCATAATTAATATTTATTTTCATATTATTTTACGGTAAACTTTGTGGCCAACTTTTCCACTTCCACTTTCACATTATTAACCAAACACTAAAACACACAATATAATTTTTCACTTACACTTTCACATTACAACCACACACTGAAAAAAGTACTTGCACAAATCCCAATTTCTTACATTTTCCTCACCTTTTCCTCCACATTTCCTACTTACACGCTTTCCTCCCACTTGCAGCCAACCAAACAGGCTCCACATGAAAATGAATGGAAGATGACTGGGTATCTTATGCTTACAGAAACAAATTAGGCCACTACTAATTTGCATTTCCAAAACCCTTGGCGTTCCAAAAATGTTGAGCACAATAAGCAAGATGTATATACAATATAACAATGGAAGACCTTGATGACTATAGCTCATAGAGAATGGTGTAAGAAATCAATTCTCACCAAAAACTTGGGGTTGTTTAGTTGGACCCACAAAAATTTAGGATTTTGGGTTCTATCTTCTTAGGCGAAACCGATAAGCCCAAACCTAGTACGACCAATCAACTTCCAGTTCGCCTCAGCTCGAGTTTTGGTTCATGCCTGCCCAACAAGAACCAGTTTCAGATCCAACTCCAAATTAGAATCAACCTGGTCCAGATCCAGACCCGTCCAAAACCCATTTATAGTTTTATACACATCAAGGTAGCATGTACACTTCTATCATGAAATCATATCGTGTTAAACACACGTGAGACACACATATCAAATACAATACTTATATTTAGTGTGTAGCTTTTACAATTTATTGGGCCATAATAGGGTGTCTTGCCAAGTTTTGTCCGTCTCTGTCCATGCAACACCGCTACAAGTGTATCTAAAATGTTTCCTTATCAAATGATATATAATACTTTACTAATCATCTTTCATGAATTGCTGAAATACTTTCAGCCAAAGAGCCCTTTCATATATAATGGAAAAGAGAGATCCAAGTTCTCACTTTCACTTTGTTGTCTGCCTCCAGCTCCCTCTCTCCTTACAGTTTAATGGTTCCAGTGAGACTCCATCGTGTCTCTTTACTGAAGCTCCACTCTTCTCACTTTTATCAATGGATATCTTGCGAGATTATTCTTCATCCAGACCTCAAGGCAACCTTCAAATATCTAGATGTCCTCTCCAAGTCTAGCACACTTTGCTGGATTCGATGTAAACACATGTGAGTACTCCTTGAAATTCCTCAGATCTACGTTCTTTACTAGATTTCATGCACATGCATCGAACGTGCCAGAGTAAAGCGTCTTGGAGTGTGGAAGGAATAATAAAGACAACATTCTCCCTTTCCTAAAAATGAGCAATCCCATCAACTCCAAGTGGAACTATTAGCAAAAAATTTCAAGTGGCATTTACCATAATCACAAGGACCCAAAATACCCTCTTTTCAGCATAATCTCCTCTTTCTGAAGTCATGATCACATGCATCTAAATGCTACCCCTCTCAGTAATATGGTAGAGATGTATTTTTGCATTAATAATATCAAATCTCTTGCTTTAAGTGATTCACTATTTGCTCCTCTTGTCTACTGATCTACTGTTCCTACATGAGAGAGTTAAAATTGTTTTATTTTGGAACTATTTTGCTCTGATGTTAAGTGAATTTTATCTAATTCATTCTCAAAGGATGCATCTGTCAGTCTACTATTGAACAGACCCTAAAAACAAAACACTTGTCAGACCCAATAAACATGTACGGCCCATTGTGTCCCTCAAAAACTCATAAGCTCAACCCGAATAAAACCCAAAAAGTCAACAATTCAGGTTCTGAGCATCTTCACCCCACAGGTTCAGGACAGGTTCTGCTCGGGATGTGCAACTAGGCTTATGTATGATATCCCTAAAAAAATTTGCCCAGCCCAATGCATGAACCATCCAGAATTTGAAATTTAGATTCACATTTATAGCATGCTCGGAGAATATTTATGTTTGGTTTCTTAAACTATACCAGGTGAACTCAGTTTCTGATTATACAATTTACTAAGAAATAAACATGTTTGTGCCTCTTCCATAAATGTAGTTTTGCATCGTCATAAAAAGAACAAATACAAGAAGCATAGTTTCTGGAAAGATACCCAAAAAAACAAATGGGGAAAACTTGTACAAGAATTAACATGTATGACATTAAAATACTGATCTGTAATTTCTGAAACAGATATGCTTGCTAAATACTAATTTCAACAAAGTGCACGGTTTTCGTTCAAAAGAATACATCAATGCAAAATTGTAGTTTAAGATTGATATTATTTGAAACTAAACCGCAACTAGATTGAAAACATAGAAAATTAACATCATGCAAAGATTTAAAAGTATATGAGCATCTTAAAACCCAAAATGAAAAGGAGCTCAAAGCTGTTAATATGATCAGATGGTTCAAATTTTTGAAAATTTCTCTGAACTGAATTAGCATAGAACATAATTACTGTAACAGTGCAGTACCTTTTCCTAGACTTCGTAGGTGATGGTGACAAACTACTATTATGTGATAGCTTCTTCCTGAAACATAGAAGAAAAGCATTACCGTAAATAAATTAAATGAAGTTCATTAGCACAATAAAATGAATTTCTTAATATTTTTGTACCTCTTCTTTGAATTATCAGAAGGTTCATCACCTGATGCACTACCATGTGAAAAGGAATTATCTTTGACATTTTTACCTCTGCCGCTAGGTGATGGGGACCTTCTACTATACCTGGAGGAATCCTTCGTAGCTCGAGTTGGTCGATCTTCCTTCTCATCTCTTGCTCGCTCTCTTTTCCTCTCACCATCTTCTTTGTATTTCTCTCTTTTATCTTTTGTTGTCTCCTTCTTGTCATCCTTAGCACTGTTATGCTTCGAACTTCTTTTGGAATCTGAGTCATACACATTTGTTCCTCGTTCAGAACTTCTATCATCAACTCTCTCCTTCAATTTATCTCTTTTGTCCTTCTTTTCTTTAAGTTTATTTCTATCTTCATGAATTATAGAATCACTTGCACCAGAAGTCTCACGGCTTGTCTTCTCCATACTAGCTTTGTTGTCCTCCCGGCCCATACCTTTTCTGGACTCCCTGTCCCGATAATCTTTAGTGAGTGCTTTATCACTTTTAGCATGTCCACTTGTAGATTCTTTCCCTTTGTCATCCTCTGCGCCTGCAAAATCCTTAGATTGAATAGAAATTGCACTTTCTGAAGGAAGTTCCTCAACCTTTATTCGGTCAACGGGAATCAGCTCACAAGCTGCAGAAACCCCTTCAGATGCCTTATCAGGGTAATGCAAGTTATCAACCAATAGTGAACCATTTTTCATCATATAGCTCTCCTCTCTTAGCCCTGCTCCATTTTTCTTAGCAACCCCAACAACATCAGCTTTGTCTTTTACAGTCTTAAAGTCATTTTCAGAAGGCTTGACATTCCTTTCCTGTTCATGAGGAGCACTTCTTTTCTTTCCAGATGACAGCAACTGTGAGCTTTGGATTTCATTCCCATCATCGTCATCGTCATCATCATCCGAAGCATAATTAGCTAATCCTAAGACATTTCCGCCAGGAGAGCTTGCACTAGAATGTTCACCAACAGTATCAACTTTGTTTGTCTCCATCTTAAGTGGAACCAAAATTTTGGCAGATGCGTTGGGTGTAGGAATTGCTGTGGGAGGAGACACCCTCCGGTTTCCATTAATGGCACTTTCCTCAGCTGCTGTAAAAGTTAAGCAAAAAAGTGATGCCACCAAAAAAATTTGAAATTATAAATAATATTCCACTGTTGCTGACTGTTTTCTATAATATGTTTTACCTCCAACAGTTTGTTCATCTTCATTAAGAACTTTTGTGGCAATCTCATCAAAAAGCTCATCTGTGACCTGTCAATCATAGCATGTCAATATAGGAGATGAATGGATAGCAAGGCAAGGCAGCAGATTATTAATTAAAACCTTCAAAAGAACTTCAGTTAAGACGCGCTTTATTTCCTGGTTGATTGCTGCTGACCTTGCTGCTTCTACGTCCTCCTATACAAAACATAAAAACATCAAGTGCAATCTCAAATATAAATGAAGCTGTCAAGTGCCGGTAAGTAGACAGTTCCAAAATGGTTAGCTCAGATTATTAGCCCATGGCTACCACAAAGAAGCACAACAGAAAAAAAGACAATAGACAAACAAAGGCAGATTAAGACTGTCTCCAATAACGGACCACAAGAAAAAATTGCACCCATAGTTGAATTTAATTAGTGTCTCTCTTTAAAGATGAGATTCCTTGACCTTGAAAATTAAGATATAATTGCACAGTAATGGTTTTGATGTCAGCCGTGCAATGTGCCTATGTCAAAGAGTGCATGTTTATCCATCCAAATGAATGATCGATCTTTTTTATGAGCTGTGAATGCTGGAACACATGGTGTTTGACAATGAATTAACAAACATACTTTAGCGCGGGAGAGAGAGAGAGAGAGAGAGAGAGAGAGAGAGAGAGAGAGAGAGTCCTTTTAATCAGCATTTAAAACAATTCAGACCAAAACCAAGGACACCTGTCATCCATATTGAATGTTCACCATACAGTAATTACAAATCATATGGATAAGTATTACACTTGATAAAAGTACTCATCTTGGAGCTCCATATCAGGTATCTCAGAACCGTGAAAAATGTGCATCTCCTTTTAGATTAAATGTAATAGCAATAATGGAACTAAAAGCATCTTTTATATACTATTACTTTGAAGTTTGCCCCCTTCAATTATAATGGATGCTATTTGAGTAACTAGCCTGGACCCTTGAATTATCCGTTTTCAACTATACCCTATATAATTAGATATTAATATATTATGTTCTCCTATTTCTACTCTGCGAGAGCCTATAGCAAAATGAAATGGTAAGCTTATGTTTTTTCGTATAGTTTTTAAATAAAAACTCCCACCAAATGCTTAAGGATCTCTCACTAATGGACATCCAAGCCCGTTGTCTGCACGACATATGGAGTAAGGTTCACATGGAACTCAAACTATTGAGTCAACACATGTCCCTAGCCGCAAGGAACCTTCCCTTGCGGTGATGTGCATGTTAATTCACATGTGAAATTCCCAGTCCCATCCCAACTCTCTTCTTATCTTTAGCTCCCCCTGCCTTTAGCTTCATGAAATAAAGGGGTAACCCCAGATTTTAGTTGCTGATAGTTACCAACTCTGAGCACTAATGTCCCTTCCCCACCAAGCCCAAAACTCCCCAACCCCTGCCATCAGTGATAGTTGCCAAATACTAGCACTGATGTTGCCCAACAACATTGCACACTCTCATCTTTACTCTTGAAGTCTTTCCTGAATTAGGGTTTTCTCCCACTTAACTTGCCAATAGTCCTAACCACAGTTCTAAATGCTAAGGCAACAAGGTCTTGCATCGCCTGAGGTGAGAGGTGTTAAAAAGGCAATCACCTGAACAAAAAAGGCGACAAATATCATAATTACTTGTGCATATAACTATATAAATAAATAGACAACAAACTATGTCAACAATAGATATATAAAGTATAGACAACAACAGGTAGAATAAGTCATGAAACTATGAACACAAATAATGCTATAAACATACATGACCCAAGTAATAAATCACAATTAAATTCACAAACTAGGGTATTAGTAAGTAGAACATCCAAACAAGTGAAGAACAACATATCCATAAATCAAAAGTTCACTAATTTCACATGTCATAAAAAGAAATCATTCAAATGCAATGCTAGGTTATCTCAAAGATCTCTTAAAGCTTGAAAATAACAAAACAAACCATCCAAATAAAAATTTTCAAACATGATCAACATTTCTAAACAAAAAGAAGAGGGCAGAGAGAAGAAGAAGAACATTGGCTCCTTTTCGATAGGGCTATGGAGGCATAAATATGCCCAATCATATTCCCCCGACCCCACCCCACTTTTTTTTTAGTTTTCTTACACTATATCCTTTTGGGGTACAATTACCCCCATAGAAGGGGATAATTTGGGAGGGGGAGCGAATATCCCAACCCCTTTCTAACGTGAGGCAAGCACTCGGGCGCCTCACCTAGAAGTGCTTGAGGCGCTCACTTGGACGCTTTAGTCACCCAAGTGCTTGTCTGAGTTACAAGCGTCACATGGCTACGCCAAGCGACAAGTACATCATTCACCTCGCCTGGATGCCTGAGGCGCTAAGGCACCTCGCCTTTAAAACACTGGTCCTCACAACTAAACAATCACGGTCACAACCTCCAACTATTTCCCTCTTCCTTACTCTTCTTATAAGTAAACCCAAACTTCCCACTCCTTTTGTTGAAACTCCGTTCATTGCATGAAGCAACACACTCCTGGTTGTAGTCGTCTAACTCTAGATTTCCTTTTATTTTAGATGCTGAAAATCACCAAGAGCACTAACAGCAACTTATGTGTCAACACTCACTTCTTTGCTCTCCTTATGTAAGTAAACCTGCTAGTTCCCAGAGTCTGCCAAATGTGAGCACTGACAGCGACTTCTGTGTCACACTCTCTGCTTTGCTCTCCCTATTTAAGTAAACCTGCTAGTTCCCACTCCTTTGGCAACTGCAGCAACACCCATCTACCCCACTTTCACGCCCTTAGTATCTTTGACTGTGCAAATTATAAATCCTTATATTACTGTGCCTTCTCATGCGGGTTACCTTTACCCTTCCTAAACAGCCAAGAGCTTGAGGGGTTCAATTTCCTCCTGTAGTGGAAATTTTTCAGCCTCCCTCGAAATCACAACACGTGTCTCACGACAGAGGGGTACTTTGAGAAATCAACAATTATTCCATCAAAACATATTCAAGGGAGTCAGCTCCACCCCTAGAATGAAGCAATTGGTTATGGATAGATGCAGATTTTCATGCATGAGATCCCCATCAATCTTGTCAATTATGAAGATCCTGCACATTCAAATATTGCGGTTACAACCATCCATGATATTCGTATCAACTACATCACCTATCAAAAATATAAATATCCCTTCTTTTCTAACAAGAAAGGGGGAAGAAAAAGTGTAACCCTTGAGCATTTGTAATCACAACACACTCTGCACTACTGTAATTCTTTCTGCTTATAGTGAATTCTCGCTCCTTCGTGGGTTTTCACGCTTCGGGTGTTTCACGTAAATTCACTGTGTTTCTGATATTTGCATGCTCACTCATTTGCTTGTGGGAAAAAAGTCTTCTAAGATTTAATCCACCACAAAATGATGCTTTCGTTTGAGCTCTTGAGTAAATGCTCAGAGTTCCCTCCCCTTCGCTAAACACTTCTAAACTCTCTTCCTAAAAAAAGCCTCGCAAACGACAATATCCCCTTAAAAGAAGGCCACCTCACAGACTGTTGCCTCAACCGCCGCCTCCAAAGGTAAGAAGATCATCAACAAGGGCACGGGTCCTGCTAATCTCCATCCCTCAAATCCTGACGTTATTCTTGAACGAGTCAACAAGGAGCCCTCGTCCCCGGCAACTACTCTCAAGCGAGCAGCCAACGAGCATGAATCTTGGCTGAGGGACAACTCCTCCAGATGTTGACCCGTCGGCAGAAGCGACTAGATGAGCAAGAGACGGAGGTGATTCGCGAGCACAAAAAAGTCGCTCTGAAGAGAGACGTCGATACCCGTGTCCACAACCAGCTCCTCACCCAAATCAAAGTCCTCAAAAAGGGCCCAGACGAAGAGCTCCAACGTGGAAAAATCACATCCTTCACCACTGTGTGCGACGGGTGGTGCCTACACGAGGGACGGCCAGAGGCATCGCAGATCCGCATCCCCACGTCACGAGGAACACTGATGAGAGAGAGCCTCCTAAGCCCGCGAAAATATTTCGCATCAAGGATCTCGTGGAGATGGTCCGGAAGCAGGTCCATGAAGACACGTTGCAACCTCGCGGTGGCCCAGGACCCTCCATCCTGCGGATATCTGATTCTCCTCTTTCAAAGGAGATCACATTCCACTAGTTCCTGAAGAAGTTCCTGATACCAAGGTTCGATTGTTACACCGGAGTGATTGATCCCGTCCAGCACCTCCAAGCTCATCAGGTTAAGATGGCGGTCCACTCCCACGACAACTTCCTCATGTGTCAAGTGTTTCCATCCAGCCTTAAGGGCGTGGCCTTGGACTGATTCTACTCGCTTCCTCCGTGGTCACTCCGGAGCTTCGAGGAGGTTAGGATGTCTTCTTTAACTAATACGCCTCGCAGCATGAGTTCAAGAAGAATAGTAACCATCTCCTTACGGTTAGGATGAAGCAAGAAGAAACTCTCAAGCGCTACATCAGTCATTTTCAGAGCCAGATGGCCTGGTTTATAACTACAATGACGATGTCATCGCGGCTGTCTTCATCACCAGACTGGAGATCAATCATTCCTTCCACAAACATTTGGTGAAGCATAACGTCACCAACATGAAAGACATTTTGTCTCGAGCCCAGAAGTATATACAGTTGAAAAAGGCAACAAGGAATACAACGAACCGCTCTCAGGTATGAAACCTAGGCTTCACACAAGACTCAAGGACATAGTCGGGGGCATGACGCACACGAGCTGGTGAACTCGAACCCCTCGCAGAGCCAACTTCGAGTTTTCAGGACAGACGCCAACTCCACCCCCACTGAAACTTCCTATTGACCAAGTCTTTCGCAACATCGAGAACCAACCCTGGGTGAAGTGCCCGAAGCCACTCCAGCATGATCCAACCCGTCCAGAGCGGAGAAGTATTGTTCCTGCCATGACAACTGGGGGCACCACACTATTCATTGTTGTGCCCTCAAGAAGCATCTTGAAGATCTTGTTCCTCAGGGTACCTCAGAGTGAGTTCATCCTCACTCCCGGGGCAACTTTTAATGCCAGACACCGAAAAGAGTATCCATCACAAGACAGTCGGCTAAACGAAACAAGACTTGAAGCATGTTTTTGAATGTAAGTCGTTAATCATCGAATGAAGCTTTCATTCTCTCTTTTACTCTAAATGTCACAGGGTGTACGCTTTCGCCCTCATTCAGCTCCGGATGGATTAACTTGCCATCGCGAACTCAATCTCGCTCCAAATGGCTAACTTGCCCCATCCCGGACTTGGTCACAATCAACTCCAGATGGATTAACTTGTCCCATCGCGGACTCGATCTTGCTCCGGATCGCTAACTTGCCCCATCGCGGACTTGGTCTCATTCAGCTCCGGATGGATTAACTTGCGCCATCACGGATTCAACCTCGCTCCGGATGGCTAACTTGCCCCATCTCGAACTTTGTCTTATTGAGCTCCAGGTGGATTAACTTGCGCCATCGCGGATTCGATCTCGCTCCGGATGGCTAACTTGCCACATCCAGAGCTTGGTCTCATTTAGTTCCGGATGGATTAACTTGTCCCATCATGGACTCGATCTCGTCCCGAATGGTTAATTTGCCCCATCCCGGACTTGGTCTCATTCAACTCCGGATGGATTAACTTGCCCCAGTACAGACTCGATCTCGCTCCGAATGGCTAACTTGTCGCATCTCGGACTTGATCTCATTCAGCTCCGGGTGGATTAACTTGCCCCATCGCGTATTCTATCACGCACCGAATGATTAACTTGCCACGTCGCAAACTCGATCTCGCTCCGGATGGACTAAATGCTGCTCCGCATGCATAATGTGCATCACTCCGGGACTCGAACTCAATCTGCAGACTCCATACTCTGCTTCACAGAATTTTGTTCCAGGGGCTCTGCCCCCTTCCAACCTCGACGACCTGACCGCGCAGGTCGACCAGATTAATAACTCCACGTAGGGCAAATAAATTATCAAGGCAATTGGGCTCCGCAACATAATATTGTATACTCCAAGTGGATTAACCTGCCTCCATTGTGGACCCGTCAAGTTTCATGCCAGCCTGAAGACGGTGAAATCAGGACGAGATCAAAAAAATAATAATTGATTCCACTTCTCCGGCTTCCCATCCACAAGCTCCAGGAAGCGGCAGAGTGGGGGCATCTGTAGTGGACATTTTTCGGTCTCCCTCGAGAGCAACATGTGTCTGACGACAGAGAGATACTTTGAAAAATCGACAACTATTCCATCAAAATAGATTCATGGGAGTCGGTTTTGCCCCTATAGTAGAGTCGGTTACGTCCCTAGAATGAAGCAATTGGTTATGAATAGATGAAGATTTCCCTGCATGAGATCCCCACAAATCCTGGTGGTTACGAAGATCTTACACGTTCAAATCTTGGGGTTACAGCTATCCATGATATTCGCATCCACTACATCACCTACCAAAATATAAATATCCCTTCTTTTCCAACAAGGGGAAAGAAAAAGTGTAACACTTGAGCACTTGTAATCACAACACATCTGCTATGACTGTAATTCTTTCTACTAATAGTGAATTCTCGCTCCTTCGTGATTTTTCCCGCTTCGGATTTTCCATGTAAATTCTTTGTGTTATCTGTGTTTCTCATCTTTGAATGCTCGCTCATTTGCTTGTGGGGAAAAAAGTCTTCCGAGATTTATCCACCACACCTCCCTTCCAATCTCTCGTAAATTTATTGCAGCTAAGGTGGTTCCTCACACTTTTGAAATTCTTTCCTCTATCTTATTTACTTGGAGGAAAACACTTTTAAATATGAATTGAAATGGTACTGAATGAAAATTGGCTGTCTTCTAATGTACTGCTCGCTTAAAGTTTGTATTGCATATATCATATTTGTAAAGTATTAGACTGCTTTTACTTCAACATATTTTCTCTGTTTTATAAAGAGTTTCAGCAATTACAGAAGTTTCTAAAATTGTGAAGCACAGATTCCAATGGAAAATGGGTCAAATTCCTTTAAAAATATTTACTTCACGCATTACTCAACCTTTACTATAAGACAAGATCCATATGCACTCAGTTTTACACCTTTTTTCTGGATCAAATTGTGATGATGCTAATGGAAGGTAAAAAATGATGGTCAATCAGAACCTTGTAGTGACAGAATAAAAATGACGAAAAGCCCATTTTTGTGCCAACAATAAGCCAGTCGACGAACTCGTTATTTGAGTGCAAGTGAAGGAAAAATATATAAATACTGCAAAGTTCCCATATCAGATAATAGTACCTCATCATCTTCTTCATCTTCAGTAGACCTGGTCGAATCAATGCTCTTGCTATCACCTTGATCAGCTCTTCTAAGGGATCTATCACCATCTTCTGATCCAATAGAATCAAGAGAGTTTCCAGGTGGTTGGGTTGAAATGGCACTTGGAATAACAGATTTCTTTTTTATGATCTCTTCTCTAAGCCAATTAGGCACTGCAGCCTGCAACTTACAAACACAGCACGCACAGTGGTATATGACTACTACATTTAAAGTAGAGAAGATGGGGCGAGGAGGAGGGAGGGAGAAGCGAGGTACTGGTGATACGGTCTTACTTTTTGGGGCGTTCAGAAGGATTTAGAGCACCATTGAGATCTCCAGAAAAAGCTGCTGCATGAAGAGATGCTCCAGGGATTAAACCATATGGTGCACTAACAGGTGGCACACTTGATTCAAAGCTAGGAGCAGATGTCCCTCCAAAGACTGGTGAAGGTTGCACAGGCAAAGATGGTTGCAGTATAAAAGAAGGATCAAACTGTAGGAGGAAAACAAAAGTTCAAACTAAGAAACTAACTTTCGAAGCAATAGAATTCCCATCAAAAGAAGATAGGTAACCTGTGTTCCAGATGGACCCAAAGGAATTTGAGGAAAACCCACCCCAGGAGCAGTTGACGGAGTCCAAGCAGGAATAGAGGATGACGCTGGATCGTGGTCTACCATTCCAACAGACCCAGCAAGACCAGCAGGCCCATAATTAATTTTCTGATATGATTCAAGCTCAGAGTCATGCCTTTGTTCAAAATCCAGAGGTCGATCACAGGCATCAGGTAAGAAGTTAATGGGTGCCCCGTGATTGGAGAAATGAGGTTGTTCTGCTGAGATCATCCGTCCTGGTAATGTGGATTGTGAGGGATATCCTTCCTGAACTGATGACGCAGGCAGAGGCACTGGAACATGTGAACCCTCACTTTGACGCACAGCTTCTCTGTTACCTGTTGTTACATGAGAAAGTCAAAGCATTGAACTGGAAACCATAATCATCCAAATATCTTCATGTTCCCAGCAGCTTTGCAGGCAATCTCCTTGAACATATCACAACCCATGAATAGATTTCATATAATGATATGTGGGTTTTCTGCCTTCTAAAAGCGGCCAGAGTTTGAAGCTGGCCTGGCTTAAACACTATAAAATTTCAATTTACAAAAAAAAATAATTATTTGGAAGGTCACATCCCAAGAAATGATTTACACTAACTGGGGACCAGATTTAGTTTGCATTGCAGCAGCAGAAGTATTTGCTAAGTTGCACGTGCATAATTGATTCAATCTTCAAAGAACATGAAAGCCTTACCTGTTTGTTCATTAGAGAAAAGAACACATTACTTTTATATACAAAGAAATCTATGGAAGAGAAAAAAATCTCTAGTCTTAGATATCTTATATCCACAACCAAAGGAACAGATAGAAACAAAATCCATCATCTGCCAAAGCTTGCCACAGATGGTAACCCTCTACAAATGGAAAGGTCGTCCATCAAAGTAATGCTCTCATCACCGTAAGATGATCATAGATGAAGAAAACATTCATTATTTCATGCATTAGCAGCTTCCAGAACAATAATGTAAATAAGTTCTTACTTTATGCATAATTTAGAAGGGATAGACTTGGGTATATGCAGAAGGATTCGAGCCCGAATCCTTCCCACTCAAACTCAATCACATGATATTCAAATATAAAATCCACTCCGTTGAAGTTGATCTACATTGTTTAAAGCTAAAAACCAAAATCAAGTGTTTTGAATACTTTTTTGCTCATCCATCAAGTAGGGGCAAAATGAATGGCCGAAATAGTGAGTTAGCTAGTTTAACGGCGTATAATATTTCAAACCAAACAAAAATTGGTGTGTGGGGTTTTTTAAATGTTTAAATCATGATCAAATAGTCGGATCAAGAATTTATATGTCTAAAATCATAGATCTAAGTAAAATGCTATTTTTGGCCGTTCATTTTGCGCATACTTGATGGATGGGCAAAAAATATTCAAAACACTTGATTTTTGATTTTTTTGATTTTTAGTTACTTTAAACAATGTAGATCAACTTCAACGGAGTGGATCTTGTATTTGAATGTCGTGAGATTGAGTTTGAGTGAGAAGGATTCGAGCTTGAATCCTTCCGCATGTACCCAATTCTATCCCTAATGTAGGATTCTTTTTCATATCCTTAATCAACAATTGATAATGTATGCATTCTGAATTTATATTCTATGTGCATGTGTATGTCCAAAATCACAGATGGATACACATCAAGATCTTGTTGCACGATATATAAAGTCGCAAAAAACCTAAGCATGTAGTTCTCAATAATGCAGAATATTCTCTTTTTTATTATTCACAAGCTATGCATCAAAATACCGTTCCATGACTTAATTATACAATCATATTGTATCAAATTTCAACAAAGATTTTGCAGATAATTTGCACATTGCAATATTCTCATTCCATAATACCCAAATTGATAAATAAAATGATAATAGTGAATTAAAAAAATCATTTAAATTGTTAAAGTCATGGTTTGAACCCAAGTTCCCCTATACCAAATCCTAATGCCAAAACAATATGCCACATTGGTATGTGGCTTAGAAAGGATTCGAATCTATTTAAACTAAATTAAAAAGTCAATCTAATTTTCAAATTTCAAATCGGAAAACCTCAAGAGATATGAGCTAATCTTTTAAACAATTGAATCAATCTGTTTAACACCAAATCAAATCGAGACTCCGGACTTATTCAACTAGATAATAGTAATACCCCAATCCCTACCTTTTCATCCCAAGAGAAAAAAATCCTAGCCTCCAAATATTTTCCCATCTCCTTTCTCCTCCCTTCCCAAGCCAACGTGACTGAATAAAGGTGCCAGGAAATATTAGATAACTTACATCAAGATTGGGAAAATTGATGGGAGAGATATGTCTATATTTTGAATGGACATAGAAAAAGAATGTGCAACCGAAAAAGAGTTCCTTTGCAGATTTTCCGAGGATGACTGAACATCCCGCCATGTTTATATTGTTATTGTCATTGAGTAACTAGCAGTACAGCCTGGTTCAGTGCCAGGAACATGGGTCGTGGTTCCGGGTATGTACGAAATCCGCCTAAAACATGGTTGTCTCTCAACCTATCAATTTCAAATAACAAGTACTAAATTTAGAATAGACACATCTAAGAAACACTGGACCTATATTGTTGTTACAATTATACTATACTTAACTATGTATGTTGTTACTATTTTTGTATTTTTTTATATCCCTTCATTTTACCAATCATTAGGTCGTTTAATGACAACCCTGAGTTTGTTTGCTCAGATCCAGATTCAGGGACTCCGCAAGATCGGGAATACTTTGAGGACGTCGCAGAGCTCCAGTAAACAACTTATCATTCCGTTCTTCCAGTTTGTGAGAATTTAGTTGTTTTTCTCCTTTTTTGTCATTGTAATAAATCACAACATTTATGATGTTTCGTACTTGTTTTAATAAAGTTGGATGATTATGAACTCTTATCATTTGATGTAATGTACTGAGGCTTAGCACATTTATTTTAAATGCGTCGTCGACTCTCGTTACATACCCATATGTAGGTACTGTGGTTAGCAGGGTGTGACACACATGCTGCCAAAAGGGACTTGATGGTAATATTCCATTTTATCATTCCAAAATATGTTTCATATTTTCATTTTCAGACTGTTGATCTTCTTCTTTTTTTTTAAGTTCTCAACATTTTCAGATTTCATCAGGCCGACAAATATCGCCTCCGCCGCTTGATTCTAATCCCCAAACAGTAACCAGATGGAAAGCAGAACACGATCAAACCATCTCGAGATGAAATAGGAAAAAGAGATATGAGCCCAAAGAAATGCACTGATAAAAGGATGGATTCCATTAAATCATCATGATATCCTCAAAAAAGTGTTTCAACAGAAGCAGCTAGCACAAATGTGGGTTTAAGGAAAGTCTGTAGAACCTAAAAATCCTAATCAAAATTCTCATATAAAGGATATACAAAATTAAGCAACAGACCGTGTGAATCCCATGTGCTACCCAAAAAACTGAATATGTCAGGTTAAAGAAATTATGATATGGAATAGCCAATAGAAGCTGATCGTGAAACCTTAATGCACATTTTGATTTACTTGTAACTTTATTTTTCTTCTTAAATCCCTCCTTTGTTTCTCTATGCCATGAAATGCAGTTGGCTGAAAAGACTTCCCTTCCTCAATATTCAAGAAGATATTTAACACAAAAAAAGACAGATTTAACAAAGAAATGTCTAATTTTGAGTTGAAGTATCGCACTTTCCTTGAAGGTTCTAAGAAACCAATTTTAGGCATATTAGGTTACAACAGATAAAAGTACTTTTGAGGTAGGTAACTTCCGAAAGCAATTTGGTCCCCATTCAATTTATGGAATGAAATGTTTAATAAAACAAACAGATAGTCGTTGTTGTCCAAAACTAAGGAGCAAAACAAAAAATACATATACAGCGCTAAAACAAAAATGAAATCCCAAAACAAAGTACCTGCCTAGAAGAGTCAGTTGCAACTTCATAGTTCCCACGCAAGTTATTTGAAAACAAATGAAGTTTACCCTCCAGGTGTAGTTTCTTCTTTGATTTAACTTAATAATCAAAACCATAAACTTAGCCTTCTCCCATCAAAATGAGAAAGGCTGTGGAGCAACCAAGCAAGGATCAATGAAAGATTGGACAAAGTTTTATGGCTCGCTGCCAAACTAACATCAAACATCTCTTAATTAGTCCAAAATTCCCTGTGAAACTATAGACAAAAGATGGGTGTTCCATAATCCTAATCGGCCAGTTAGCGTCCTCCAAATTCTCCGAGACTAGGAGAAGTCTAGAAGAAAAGGAAAGTTGATAGATTTGCTATGCAGAATTAAAGCTGTAGTTTCAATAAAATGAAATGAACAGCTAACTGTAACCAGTAACCATACTAAAATAGTCTGCACATGTTTAAGTAACTTTAGAAGTTATAAATTCATTCCTCACAGGATTTGTACAATTGTTTGTTTAAGGCAATGCAGACTAGCTAATAGTTAACCTCCAATATCCAGATACTAAACTTATCCCAGTTCATGTTTACTTTAATGGTGTGCCCTCTCCATACATATACTAGGACCAGCTGTGCTCACATTTGGAAGTCACACCTGACATACTGGTGAAGCCAGATCAACTTTATCCCGAAAAGGTACTAAGCCAACACTTTCGAGGAAAACCACTGAGAGACTTGCTCAATAAGGGTTGCTATAGCAAAAGTAATGTGTGAATCCTAACTGGTGGAGAAGGTTCACCCAAAAGATTAAAAATATAAATAAAATGGATTTTTTTCCCAACATTATGGTTTATATCAAAATTATCCATGGTAAAACAAGACCTGTAACCAATTACATTCCTCTCAAGAATATGCGATCATTCTAAAGTTGCTCCACAGATGACGAGAATCTGCCACAAAGAAACAACAAATAGCATTGAATTCTCTCGCACATAGCCTACCAACCCTCTAAACAGAAGACCTCAAGGCACACACGCAGAGTTTACTGGAAACATTTAGATATAGAACGCATCTTGGTTAATCCAGTTGAAGGACCCAACCATCCTCCAAAGTCTACATATTTAAAACATGTGGAAACAAAATTCATATATATTACTGAATTTTCAACTAGATACGTGAAAAAGGTGCCAGGTCTACAAGCTTTGCAACCACTTGCTTTCATATTTAGAGGCTTCCAAAAACTCCAGACATTGAAGTTCTTTAAGACATATAGAAAAATAATTAAACATAAGACCACAGGTTTGAATGACTTGTTGTTCATTCCAGTTGCTGTATGTAAACTTCTCGAGTATCTGAAGATTTGTTCTAAAACAAGGGTAACCATTAGAACAGTAATATCCAACATGATAATCACTGAGAAAGGCATCTATTTTAGCAGCATGTCAAAAGTGTTTCTTACCAAATAAGATCTATACACATAACTAAGGATGCAAAGGACACGTTCTGAATGTAATTGGGTATACTGCAACATTCCAGAGCTGTACAACAAACTCCAGAATTAGACACCTAACTCCCGCGATGTGTGTGGTTACAAGACAAGACTTTCACGCCATTCATAATGTCAAGTTTAAGACGACAATTGCATCGTAAAGAGCAAAAAATTGCATCTAATAGGATATAATGGATGCTTTAAAGCAACAAAAACTTAAGTTGCAAAAGTATTGTAATGTGTGTGGTTACAATACAAGACTTTCACACCATTCATAATGTCAAGTCTGAAAGAACGATTTAACCATAATGAGCGGGAAAAAACATCCAATAGGATAAAATGCTTTAAAGCAACAAAAACTTCAGTTCCAAAAGTAAACTTATAAAACTTGAGAATGAATGCTAGTTAGAAAAAGTTAGACAACCAAAAACCAAGAGTTAAAAATAAAATTTAAATACAATAACTATAAGAAAGACAGGTAGTGAACAATATAAGCTCAAATAAAGATCATGACTTAGGGCATGTTGCTCGCCCTGCATGTACACAAGAGCAGTGGCTGCCTGTGAATACAAGATACACATTCTCTCTTGGAAGAGGCTGAGAAATTCGTCATCTGGTTATAAAGTTAACAAACTAACAGATAGGAACATCTTTCTGTAAGGTTATTTGTTGCAATGGAATCGTTGAGGATAGCAAATTATCCTGCCTAACCAAGTTCTTTTTCTAAATGCATCTGATGCACCAGAAGAAAGGGAAGAAAAAAGATGAAGAATCAAATCTGATGCCTCAGCATGTCGTGATTTTTTAAAGCATGCCCAGGCATCCGACCGAAAAGCTCTGTAATTGTAATGCTCATAACTGAAGGGATACGACGACTAAACGCTCAAAACTGATAATAGGATAAAAACAAGCTGACTAAAACATGTAGGTAACACTCAGTATTTAACACACGTCACAGTGATCAAAGTTTTATGCAGTAAAGTAAAAGAATTCTGGCATGATCATTTAATGGAAAAAGTAACTAGATTAATTTTGAGGATATAGATAAAGTTCCAAATGCTAATGAAGTATTACCTGGAGCAGAAGAATAACTATAAGATACCTCCTGCTCATAGACAGATGAACTTGGACCGAAACTCTTGTGAGGGGAAGCTCTATGGTCAGCATTTGTACTGATAGATACATCTCCCACGTTGTAACCTGTACCATAAGAAGATGACCCAGAACTAAAGGATGTGGAACCATGCAAATGATTTACTTGTTTCAGTGGATCCATCATAGCAACTGGCAACTGTTGGTTACTTGATTGTGGAAATGATGGCTGCTGGACATCACGCGGGGGACCAACTGCTTGTTGATACTGATCATGATAAGGATAACTGTGTTCATCTGTTCTACCAACTGATGTAAAATGTGACTCTGCAAGATGATTCTCTGCCCCAGATTTAGCAGATGCCCATGCTTTGGCCCTGGCAGCCCAATCTTCCTCATTATTGTATGGAATGTTCCTTTCTGTCAGGACACAGTCAAGTAATACTCATGAGACAACTGTAGCTTAGTCCAGAAGTAGAAGAGTGTCAGGTGGTGTGCAGAGAAAATAAAGAAGCGTCAGTTATATTTTGTTTTATCTAGTGTATACATGTTGCTCTAACCTTCATGTCAAGATCTAACATGATTATCTCAACCACATGAATTTACATAGACAGGAATTGGTGGAAATTACCTGGTAAGCTTTCAGTGTTACAGGCTATGATGTGAAAGGGACAATAAACAATAAAGCATTCGGCTATCTTTTTACTTACTTAAGGATGGTTATCCTCCATGGGTATATGTAATATCCCTATTTTGAAGTACAGTATTTAAATAAAATATAATGGTGTTTTAATATGCACATGTATATTTATTTATTAATCATTAATTATTATGTGAGTTATTATTACTAATTGTTATTAATTACTATTACCATGAATTCTTATGATTGAATTCTTATGATTTTATAATAGGTAATGTTATTGTTATTATTTGTATTTTTGCATGTGTATAAGTAAGCCCAAGCCATCTTCATGTTCTCCTATTTTCTATCTCATTTCTTATCTTGTATTTTCCCAAACCCATTATCTATACTCAAAGCCCAAACCCACAAACCCAATAGCCAAGCCCATCAATCCAACCCAATCATTAATCCTAACTAACTCATAATCTTATCTATATAACCCCAATCTAATCTTCATTCCCTTTTTATCTTCTGGTCGTGCACCACCAATCCCCTGGCATCTCCCCTGAGCTCCAACTCACCTCCGTGTGCACCACCCATGCACAGACCACGGTAGCCCCGGCCATCGCCGAGCACATCTCCATACAACCCACCGCCCGCCGGTGAGCACGACCGCGCCATCTCCCCCTTGTCGCATGCCCCTCATGTTGCCGCCCATGCCTCCCCTTTTCCTCTGCCACTCCACCACCGAGCACACCCCCAACCCTCCATGCACACCCTCCCTCGACCTCCATCTCCTTCACCTTTGCCCACTCCCACCACTCGCGGAAGCGAGCCTCCTCCACCTCCATCATGAACCCATCACGCCAGCATCATCACCATCCCGTGCCTCCTCCGTCGGCGATCTCCGCTGTGTCCTCCGGCAGCCCTCGAAGCCACCCACGCTCTTCAGTCTCCGTCGTCGAAGCCACAAACCCACCGTTGTGTGTTTGTAGGTATGCGTATGTTTGAGTGCATGCGTGTGTCGTGTATGTATATATATTTGTATATATGTGTGTATACAAGTGTACGTGCATGTGTGACTGTATGTGTGCATATGGGTGTGCGTATGGTTGCATGTTGCAACAATTCGGATCCGATTGCGCGATCCGAACTTAGAAACAGAAGACCCAGATTTGTGTGCGTTAGGGACCCAATACGTTGGTGATTCGAAGATCGATGCACGAGGTAATTCGAAGATCCGGACCAGTTCATGCAGTGCAGACCCGACAGTGATGCAGACCCGAAACCGCATCATTTCATGTGAGTGTTCTTCGTTTACTGTATTGAGCATTTCAGTATTATTTCACATGAGTGTTTTTGACTTTATTTCAATAAACGATATTTTATGTTTAAAATATTGTTCATGTTTAATTACTATTCACATGTATTAATTACATAATGAATAGCTCCAGAAGATTATATTATCGATTCTGAACAAATATCATGATTTACCTGAAAAACTTGACTTATGATACATGACATTTACCTAATAAGCATACTGTCCATGTTACTAAAGTCACTGGGGAATATTGTTATATGGTAACAACATTGCCCTGCTTATCCTGTTTACTGACGTCATGTTATATCGATATCCTGATTATACTGTGAATTGTTGCTACCGTGACTATCATTGAGCTATCCTAGTGATCTAGGTAACGTGTACTTAAATTAATCCTGATAATCTAGATAACATTATTATTAAATAATTTACACCAGGACTGGAAAAATTGATAGAGAAGACAACGTCTGTATTTTGAGTGGACCTAGTATATAGGTTGCGCAGCCGAAAGAGGGTTCCACTGCAGGGTTCCAGTAGGGTGACTAACACCTCGTCCTATTCCTGTTCCTACTATACATGTTATACATGTTACCTGACTTATTATACATGTTACCTGATTACCTCGCGGTAGGGCCTGGTTCAGCGCCAGGAGTCTGGGCCGTGGTCCCGATCATGTACAGGACCCACTTAAAACGCAGACAATATCTCCAATCAATCAGTTTCAATAACATAAAACCCTGATTGACACATGTAGTAAGCGTAGCATGGGATGCGTCTATTGCATGTGGCAATTGGTGTTCGCTGACATAATTAATAATAACTGACTGACATGATAAACCGTGATTGATGTGTGCTAGCTTGTCGTATACCGGTATGCGGTATGCCATGATAAACACTTGACATATATGATTTTTAGCAGATTGGTCTCGTCACGCTTTAAATTATGCACTGCCTATTATCGTAATACTTGTAACATGCTGGTTGATATCATATTATAAAACATTACCTTCTTATTATACTTTTATTCATGTTATTTCTTATCCAGTACTTTCTTCAAAGCAGTATAGTTGTGTTATGTGCACACTGTTTATGCACGTGCACCATTCCTTTATTTTTACACTCATTAGAAGTTCTAACTCCCTAGATTTGCATATTCAGGTATATGGGTATTTCTTTTACTGAGAAGATATCTGAGGAGATTGTGTGTATCTGAGGAGTACTGAGTCTCTTTTGCTTGATCATCGGATTCTTTAGTACAGTTCATGTCTTCTTTTTATCCTATTGATTTCTATTGATTCTATATCGTTTGGACTCAGTTTATGCTATTGATTATTCAAAGAATAGTGATATCATGCGGAAAATTTATATGTCATATTGCAGTGATGTTGATTCTTATATATAACTTGCTCAGGTTATTTTAGACTTAGCGTATATACGTGGGGTATTCTCCTCGCGTATATGTGTCGCCGACTCTCGTCACGTCTCCACTCCAACGTATTTTGGGAACCGTGGCGTGACAGTATATATGGACCAACTTATGATACAGGCATATATGCGGCCAACGATTAATAGTCATATTCTTTACATCCACGATTCCACCTCAAACATATAGGCAACCAAATTATGATAGTTACTCTTTTCTAGTCATATATAACATTTCAAAAGGAAACACCGAGGTTGAGGCTATGATCATGTTAACAAGTTTTTCAGAAATACCATTTTTCTTCTTTTCTTTTGGTCCTATTTTTATTTGTGGATTGTTTGGGGTTGCGGTGGTGGATGGTGGGGGTGTTTTGGGGTGGGGTTTCATATTTGCCTATATTTGCCACCGCGCGAGGCCCACACATTATGAGTCCCATGCTTAATAGACATATCTAAAGCTGGAATATTTCATAATGGTCGAATGGCTTTCACTCTCCCTCTTGTCTTCAAGCCCCACAAAATAATTATCTTTTTGTTTTTCTATTAATCCAAATGTGTTGTCATCTTTCTCCATCTTCACAATCCCAACCCAATCATATTCCACCTCCTTTGCATCTTCATCTTCGTTTAATCATCTTTCATCTCCATTGCTTAGCTCTAGATTCCTAATTGTGTTCCACCTCCTTTGCATCTTCTATCTTTGTCTAATTATATTGCACTCTTCATTGCTTAGCCCTAAATTTTATCTTCATTAATTTTCTTTTTGTAATCTTCTAAGTGATCTTCTCGTCCTAATCTCATTTTAGTCTCCACCATGTAGTCGTTCCCCTTCTTTTTTCTCCATTAATCCTACGTCATTTGGTGCATGTGATAAGAGATGAAAGAGAAAGAGATGGTAGGTTGGAGATTAAGACATGGACAAAAAGGCCATTTTACAACCATGGTTTGGTTAAAACTTTGGATGAAAAATGTAATACAGGGACTCTAAGCTGGGCTCAACACTAAGGGATACTAATATCAGAGGTTGTTTTTTTAGAGATAGGCTTTATATCTGAAAAATAAATAAATAAGAAAGAAAATAATGTGTTATTTTATAAAACACCCTTTCTCCTTGCTCTTTCAGAATAAGATGAAAATCCATCATATAGAAAGCAGATATCATGAAACTGATTAGAAGATCCAAAAGTAGAACAAAGTACTCATGAATAACCATAATTTTGTTTAGAAAATTAAATATGTGTTTCAGACTTCTAGTTCTAGAAATTGTTGCAAGAAGTAACTTCCAATTTTTTTGTTTCCAGTGTTTCCAACACTACCCACTAAATAGCTAATTTCAATCACCAAGTGATCCAAAATAATGAGTTTCTTTTGCTTCATCTATTATGCATTACAAAAAAAGCTGCTTTGCATGTGTGGGTTTTGGTGGGTCCGGTGGTGGTTGGGAGGGGGTTAATATACTCACAACTTTACTTCAAGGAGTTCCACTTCACAAGTTTACAATAAAACCAGTAAAGTTTTAAAAGAGGAGGGAAAAGGTTGCTAATTGTCCAAAAAGATGGTCACAAAATAAAAGAATAGCGTAAGAACTTACCTGGGTAATCCCATCCATGATGTTGCGCCCAAGATGGGTTTCCCCAAGCCTGCAACCATTTATGTCTATGAGATTATAGTACAAGGAAACTCAAAGGAAAAAATAAAAAAAAGTTTTTTCTGAACAATCTTATCATATAAAAGCAATCTATCACCATTAGAAGAGCCTATAGCCTCTCTATAGTTATATGAGTAAAATTTTACAAACAAGCTCCCATTGTTGCGACATAGTATTCTTGTTACTTAAATTATAGTGTTAGTTTTACCCAGACCTCTCGATTTTGGGTGTTTCTCAACTAACCTCCCTATTTTACTTTTCGTCTCATGAACCCTCTAAGGTCTGATTAACCTAACTCTGTTAACATGCCACATAAAATGACTTTTCTTCTCTTTTATAGTGCAGCAATGGGTTTATACCCTTTCTTCATCTTCAAACCCCACATTACCTCCCTAAAAGCCTAATGCTAAAAGTTTATATTTTTTCTCCAGGCCTCCAATTATCCAGATACTAAAGATTATATAAGTTTAGATTAAAATTCAGATTAAGAGAGACTCAAACAGTGGTGGGGAGATAGAAGGATATGGGTTTTATGTTTGATCAGAAAGGGTTTGAACGGGTTTTGATGAGAAGTAAGCAAAATGAAGAATATTGAAGAAAAAAACTTGATGTTTGGGTTCAAATTTTCAAATTATTAATCTAGGGTTTTAAAAGATGAAAAAAAAAATGAAGATGTAATACGTATTTTCAACGGTAGTAGATTGGAGGAATAAAATGCAGTTGAAGAAGATGACGGAACAGGTGTAGAACCACTAAGATTCATACCCATTTTACAAAGGCATGTTTTTTGTGAAAAAAGAGAGCATGGGTAGTCATGTGATGCCTCCTAACAACAGAGGGGGTGGATGTGAGATTTCAAAAAATACAGGGAGATTTACAGCAAAAAGAAAAGGATAGGGAGGTTAGCTAAGAAATCCCAATACCTAGGGGGTGTTAGTGAAATTTACCCTACAATATGAAGTATTATAGTGTGTTATTTACCTTTGTATTTCTTTTGATTCTGTTCTAAATGAAAAACTAAATTAAAATCTAAGAAAAGCCTAAATTTGACACTAGGAACCGTCCAAATCCATCCCCCTTTTGCAATAACTACTTTCGTATGGTAGAAGTAGAACGTGGATCTAAACTATTGCTATCTTTATTCTATCATCCCACAATATATGTCAATCCCTTCATGTATTTTTCAAATATCACAATTTTATACATCACAGTTTCCACAAAGATATTGTTTGTACATTGCTATATTTTCATACATGATGCTACAAACCTATTTAGGGAACGATGATTCATCTTATCATTCAGGATGCTTGTTTCAAATTTCCTATAGGATACAGTTTGTGCAACTCTTCGTTTGAAGAACCCAGACAACTTCATAAAACTCATGGAGTGTATTGCTTACTCGCCATAAAAGTACATAACTTTTGAGTTCGGAATAAAATGAAAAGGCCTCTGAGGCAGGAACTGACCTGATTGGTCGGCGGAGGGTACGCCGACGGCAGCGGAGGAGGAGGGTGGTGCGGCATCGAAATCGGGTGGAGGGGCCGAGGAGGGAGAGGCGGGGGAGGGTATTGGCTGTGATGAGCATAGGGCTGGTAAGGCGGCTGGACCTGCGAATGAGGCGGGGGCGGCGGTCCCATGCCCATCGGATGATGGTGCTGGTGCTGGTGGAGGTGAGGTTGAGGAGGAAGAGGAGGAGGAGGAGGATAGTGATAGCTGTGCTGCTGATGAGGAGGAGGGGGGTGGTTGAAATAGCCGCCAGGTGGCGGAGGAGGAGGAGGGGATGATGAAGGATACCACTGGTGATCGACGCCGCCGGCGGCCATCGTTTGCCCTAGCATACGGCGATCGTGCTGCTGTTGCTGGTGGTGTTGGTGGTGGAAAGAATCCATTGAGTGTCCCTTCCGTGCTGAAGAAGCAGATGAGGGAGCTAGGGATTTTTCGAGGATTGGGGGATTGAAGAACCTAGGGATGACGGTGCCGGTTTTTAAACATGGGTTCGGTTCGCGGAAGAGTTTGTGGGCAAGTACCGGGGTTGCCCCCAGGCCTACTATTATGGGCCGCAGTTGGCAATTGGGCCGCTTAATAGCAATCTCGGCCGGAAGGCTTAAGGCCTGGACAGAAATTGATTCCAGGCTGTTTCAAAACCTCGCCCACTGAATAAAGCATTCTCCTATCTTAAGAATCTATTTCTCAGTAATAAGATTCTGGGAATGGTGGATTATCATGTTTGGTATGATGAGAACATTCTAGCTGATAGATTATTGTCAGTTTTGGTGTATTAAAAAGATTTTTTCTTAGTATATGACAGTTTTAGTATATTTTTCTCAAATTAGCCGTGTGGTGTGGTGATAGCGTTGGCAACGACAATGGCAATACACAGGTGGTAAAGAGTGTTGGCGATAATAGTGGCAGTATCATAGTGATGGTTAATGATGATAGTGACAGTGGTGTTGATAGTAGTAATAGATTTGGTGGCAATGGTGATGGTGATAATAGTTGGTATTTGATAGCTTTAGCGATCGGGATGGGGAGAGACTAGCAGTGGTTGGTGGCTATGGTGGGAATGGCGTCAACAACGATGGTGAAGACAAGTGATGACAATGGTTGGAAAAGTTGGTGTTGGCTATATTAAGTGATAATGGTCGTATTAAGAGTGGTAATTGCAGTGACGACGCTAAAATTGTGACTATGGTTTTGAGAATGATGATTGTCATGGTGATGGTTACAATGATAGTGATGGTGTTTGGCATCTGATGGTAGTGTTAGTGATTGTAATAGTTAGTTACAATGACGACTGCAGAAAGTTTGTGGTGTTGGTGGCAATGGTTGCACTTGTAGTGATGGCAGCGCCATGGGCTTGGTGGTGGCGAGTGGTGGCGATTGAGCTGGTGGTTAGTAGTAGGTGGTGGTAGGTTGTGGCGATTGAGTAGGTGGTTAGTAGTAGTAATAAATTGCACTTGCGATGATGGTGGCGGCGGAAGGTAGTGGAGACTGTGTTGGTGATTAGTAGTAGGAAATGACAGTAATGATGGTGGCACGCTACTGGTGATGACTTGGTCGGAAACTTGTATTAATACCTCAATGAATGCTTGAAATTTTCTATTGGTTTTGTTAATTTGATAGATAATAAAAAACTGACTAGTGAGTGAATAAATATTAGTCTCACAACAAACATACAGTTTTATGCTCAACACCCATCCAAGGAACTTCACAAGTGGTCTGTTTGGTTGTCGTAATTGGTCGTAATTCGTAAGTCGTAATTGGTAAAATCTTTTACAGTTGTAAATGAATTACATGCATGTAAGTTTTACGGTGTTTGGTTGGTAATATAAAATTATAAGTGGAAAAGTGTATTGTATTTTACGGTGTTTGGTTGTCATAATGTGTAAGTCGTAAGTGAAAAAGTTGACCACAAAATTAACTATTTGGTGCTTTAAAAAGTTTAATATTGTAAATAAATATTAAAAATGCTAAATATTAAAAAAATTTAATATTAATATAAAAAAATAATACAAATTTGCATGACCACAAAATTAACTGTAACTGGGTTGTAAGTGGGTGGTAATTGGGTTGCAAGTGAGTGACAGTTGAGTTGCGTAAATCTTTTACAAATTACGGTCCAAACAAACGCCGTAGTTGTAACTGGGTTGTAAGTCATTTACGAATTACAGCATTTTACGCGAAACAAACAGCCCCAAGATTCAATACCACACCCTTGTTGTACGCGCCTCCCTTTTCAAGCTTGGTTCAGAGTAAACTTTGATAGGGCTCTCCTATCACGCATGGGTAACGACAGTGCTAGATTTATATTCAGAGATTTTGCAGGGAGCATAGGGCATGTTTGATTGTTTGTAAGTGCAAGCTGTAAGTGAAAAATTATTTTTCTTAAATGAGTATTTGTAAAAAAAAGTTTTGTGCAAGTAAGTTTTCAGATGTTTTGGCTGACAATGTGGAAGTATAATTGGGAAAGTATATTGTCAATTATGGAGTTAATACAACTATAAAATAAGATGAGAAGTCAATTTTCTTTGTTTGGATGTTTATTTGCAAGATCTACTTTACACGACATAAGTAATTAAAATTAAACAAAATACTTTCTTAATTAATATCTAAATAAAAAAATATTAATGTAATAAAAATATCAATCCAAAATATTAATCTAATAATAAAAAATCTAATCTAATAATAATAATATATTAAACTAATAAAAAAATAATCTAACAAAAAATATTAATATAATAAAAAATATTAAACTAATAATAACAAAAATTGCAAATGAGCCTGCAAGTGAGTCGACAAGCAGGACAAAAAATTGCAAATGACTCTGCAAGTACAGGTGGGCCTGCAAGTGGGCCACAAAACTGCTTTTTGTTTGCATGTGAGATTTGAAAACCAAGATTCAACCAAACAAAGTAAAACATTTGGATGCAAGTGGGCTTTGCAATCCGGACCACCTGCACCCAGACAACAGCCCCATAATGCTTGCTCGGAACTTGGTGTTGGCAGGGTGTCATTGTCAATGGTCGAGATTAGGACTATATTGGGACTGCAGTGTGCTATTACGATATTGATATGCTCTGATACCAATTGTTGAAATTGGTATGCTTTTGATACCAATTATCGTTTTCGAGATTGACATTACGAAACTTGGCAATATGACAACATTTGCAAAAGAAAAATTATAGAGTAAACTAACAATATCAAGATAAAAGAGTAATAACAATAACAAGAGGATTTAACGTGATTCGTTCCAAACTTAACATGCGTCCATGGAAAGAGAACTTGAGAGAGTTTATTAATAAATTTAGTATAAGAGATCTAACCTTCCTTTGATTCCCATAAAAGTATCCACCTTCTCCTTAAATCCCATAAGATTGCAAGGGTACACATTCTCTCTATGCACAGTCACCTTCCTCTCTCTTTCTTGGCTTCCTCTGATCTATAAGATCTCCCTGGCGCTCTCCATATACAACCTACTGGGTTACAACATTTATTTAAGGGTTTTATAATACAACTTCTATTCTAACTCTGAAATGATCTTGACCGTCGGATACTTGAATAATCTTGATCAATTCTATTATGAGTTGATCTCTTTGATCTAGAAGAATTCTAGACTCTTAAGCTCTAGAAACAAACATTTATCGAATAGAATCTAAATTCTATTCGAACTTCACCAGAAAAAAAAACTTGTAGCGCCTGTGAAAACGCTTTAGAACAGCAGACTAGTCGACTAGTCTTCAGATATAAGTCGACTAACTATAATCTTGTAGCACCCCGTACCCGGGATACGTACTCGATGCGTGTCCCAAATTTTTTCGACTGTATTGTTCAATTTTCTTCTAGTATGTGTTTTGAGTTGTGATTGCTTATGATATTGTGTATCGGATCTGAACTCTCAGATCTAGAGTAAGCCCTGACCCGGACCGGGAATCCGATACTAGCTTGCTGTCCAATTTGACTTTCTGATAGTTTGATTTGACCGATTACAGTTTCAGACACTGTTTTCTAATATTTTAGATTTTCATGATTTTTTAGAATTTTTCAGAATTTTTCTGAAAAATCTCCAAAACCGGTGTCGGTGGCATCGCTAACTGATTCCCAGATTTTTGTTTTCAAACGAGATTGAATTTTTTAAAAACAGTTTTCACTTTACTTCTTAGAATTTCATTTTCTATCTAAAAATATTTTTTGAGATTTTCTAAATTTATCAAAATTTCACCGATTCTGGTGTGGGTCGGTGTCGCCGTAAGATTCTAAGATTTTTAATTTGAAAATTACATTGAATTTCTTGAATCTTATTTCATCAAGCATCTTAAAATAATATTTTCTATTTTTGAGAATTTTTCAGAACGTTTCTGAAATAGTCGAATTTTTGCCCTATTAAAATAATAATATTATTTACTGACAATTTCTTTTCTTACTTTTTCCTTCTCTACTCCCCTACTTTATACTCTCAGATATCTTAATAAATTAATTATTTAATAATAATTTTTTTACTATTTTTTCTTTTTCCTTATTTTTTCCTTTTCCTTTATTTTCTTTCTTTTCCTTTCTTCCCCTTTGACTTCCTCCCCTGCCACAAGCCGCCCGCCGCCTGCTCCCCTGCTGCAGCAGCCCAGCCGCCTGCAGATGGGCTGCTGCTGTAGCCTATCCCCCTATCCTCTTCCATCATCTCCCCTACCTCTCCTCCCCATTAAATTCAAACCTTCTCTCTCTTTCTCCTTTTCATTTCATTTTCAACTTCATCTCCTTCAAAATCAAACCCATCTCCTCCAAATCCGCCACCGCCTCCACCATCGCCGCCGTCGCACCCCTAGCCGCCGGCCATCCCCTCCCCCACACCTCCTCTCCACTCCACCACCTCCTTCAATCTCCACCAACCATTCTTCACCTCCAATTTCAACATAACTCATCACCACCACCTCCATTCCTTCTCCAAAATTCACCACCACCTCCATCAAATTCTCCACTCTCACCGCCCATCATCACCTCCTCCTCCCCCTCTAACTCGCCACCACCTCCAACAACCACCACCACCACCATAACCACCACCACCACCAACTACCACCACCCACTCCACCAAACCAAAAAGCCAAACCAAACCCCCTCCTCCCACTCCTCCCCGGGCCAGCGCCGCCCCCACCACCCCGGCGGCGCTGCCGCCGCCCCAGGGCCGCTGGCGGTGGCCGTCCGGCCGGCCACCCCCCACTTCCCTCCATTTCCTTCCATCTTTCTGTCTTTCTTTCTTCTTTCCTTTTTAATTCTTTCTTTCTTTCTTTTCATTTCTTTTCTCTTTCTTTTTCCTAAATAACCCATTTTTTCTCATTTCTTAAAATACCCATCCCCTCATTCCCAAATTACTCCCCTATATTTACAATCATACCCCTCCCTTTTAAATTCCTAAATTCTTTTCTAAAAATACCTTATTCTCTCTCTCCTTCCTATAACTTTCTCTCTCCTCTCTCTCTCCCTCTCATTCCCTCTCTATATTTATATAAATATTTATATTTATATATTTAATATATATTTATGGGCTAGTGGCTTGCTCGCACCGGTTCACGGATTTCTCGGATATTAACCGGTATTTCATCCCGGTTTCAGGCGAGTGTCTTGTATTAAACTTAAAAATAACTACCCTTGTTTATAGCATGATATTGATATATGGACATCTTATTATTACCGTAACATGCCTAACACTAGCTAATGTAATATTTAGTACATGATTTCTTACTATACAAACTTATAGATGGTATTGTACGCGGTATTTACCCGACACTTGACATGTTATACTGGATGCATGATGTATGACACCGGTACTTGATATATTATATTTGATACCTGATCCACGGCACTTGATATTTGACACCGGCACTTGATATATTATATTTGATACCTTATCCACGGCACTTGATCTCTGACACCGGTACTTGATATGTTATACTTGATACCTGATCCACGGTACTTGATATTAGACACCGGTACTTGATATATGTCATACTTATCACCTGATCTTGACCCCCGGTATGTGACACATGCTAACCCTTACTTGATATGCTTTCATGTGGTACAAGTACATTGACTTGACATCGTGACCCTTGACCGGACACTATCACCTCTGATACCTGTATTATATGGCATATTCATGACTATCACTTTTACGGGGACTTGGCATGATTATTATATTATTACCAGATATTTGGCACTCCTGAACTCCTGTATACTTGAACCCCTGATATAGGGAGGCTCCTGACATTACTCCTGAAATTATACTCCTGTTGACCCCTATAACAGGATAACCATGAATATTGAACTTTTGTGAATACCCTGTGGACATTACTATTTGAGACTCTCATATATTTAAACAACTTACACCGGGACGGGGGAAATTGATGGGTATCGATATAGCTCCTGTGTTTATGGTGGCCATACATATGTTGTACAACTAATTCCTATTGGATTCGACCTGGAGGTCACCAGGCGCTTCCGAGGGGTGTACTGGCACCCCTAACCCCCTTACCTGCCTGCCGGGTGTGCTATAATCCCCTGGGTATATCCTTGTGGGGAAGGTGACACTCTATTCCTGTTCGGGCGTATACTAAGATCTCCGGGCATATAGTAAGTCCCGGTATCTAGCGGTACGTTCCGGCTCAGTACCGGATACTCCTGGACCGTTGTCCCAGGCATGCATGACATCCATTCTAAACATGGTTCGTCGTTCCCCATCAATTTCCAATAACCAACCTCGCTTGGCTTGTATGCGAAAGTATATGGCACTGGCAATATACCGAAACGTACAAATTGAACGAGTCTTAATAATAACTTGATAATTTAATTTCATGTATTTTATTGGCATTCCTTATTTACTATTCACTGTTGTTATTCCATGATTGCTTATTTGATTGCATGATATTTGACCTACTACACTTATTATTGCTTACTTGTCGCTTGGCTTCTTTTTGCACTCGCTGGGTTGCCCACTAACAACCCTGCATTTGTATATTCAGATTTAACAGGTTGGACCAAGGTGGACCCTTCAGCTGAGGATCGGGCCTACTTCGAGGAGCAGGCGGATCAGCCGTAGCTTCGTCCTGTCTTTTCCCGTTCGCGAGATTCTCTTTTCCAGCTCGTGAGTTATTATCTTTTGTACCCTATACAGTCTAACTTTGTACTATCTGGTGATGTAATATTATATCACAATCTGTGATTACTAAGTACTTGTACTATTTTGTGGTGGAATGTATAACACCACGTATTTCCGCACTCTGATCCTTGTTTTGTGTTGTATTGATACTTAGCGCACATACGTGATGGTACCATCGCCCTACGTATGTACATCACAGTGGCGTCTCCGTGTCCACCGGATCGGGGCGCCACAAATCTGCTCATTCTCTGTATCTATCCAGTTGACTGGTCTAAGCATTAGTCGATTAATCTTCTCTATGTTGAATTTGCTCCTTCTACTTTAAGCAATCGTTTTCTCCAATTCGATTGGATCATCTTAGACCTTTGTCTCTTTTTGAAAACAAGGCAAATTCTCAACACGTGCAGCCATGGAGATTGGTGCTAATATAATCTTTCTTGAGGGAGACTCAGTGGTCATTATTCGATGTATCATGACGAGAAAGAGGAGGTGGAGGCTACTCCATGCTACTAGCTGTCACGACAGTGTGGATTAATCATACTGAGGGGTTCAACTACTCACACATCATTCGTGGAAGGAATATGGTTGCCGACTACATGGTGGACATTGGTTCGACAAGGCTTGTGGTCATTTTGACAAATATTATCTGCTAGAGAATCTCATGAACATTCTGCACGAAGAGAGATTAGAAAGTTTCTCATGTGGCCACATTGTAAGTCGTTAGGTTTGCTCCCCAATGGGCACCAGTTCAAATCCCATAGGTTTGCTCCCAAGAAGACGATGGCTTGAAGCAGAAGAAGCAAGTCAAGGTGAAGTAGTTTTCTTTTCAGACGATTGCGAGTTTCCTTATTCTGGTAAGATACTGATTGGATTAAATTCTTATTCAATAGAGATTTATTTCTAAAGATTAAAAGGTTTAGAATCCTTGTAGATCAAGGAGATCAATTCCTAAAAGGATTGATCAATATTTTTCAACCATCCAAAGGCAAGATCGTCTCATAGTCCATATAGGAGTTGTATTATAAAATCCTATAAATAAAGATTGTAATCAGGCATTGTAATTGCCTCAATCAAACTGATCTCAGGGAGAAAAAAGGGCGGAGAGCACCAAGGAGATCAGAAGGAAGCCAAGCAAAGAGAGGAGCAAGGTGAAGGTGCATGGAGATAAGGTAATACACCTGTAATCCAAGGCATAGATTCAAAGGGAAGATAAATACTCTTGTTGCATCAATAAAGAGGTTATATCTCTTTGTACCAAGTTATTAATAAAGCTCTCACAAGTTCTCTCCCCGTGAACATAGGCCAAGGTTGGACCGAACCACGATAAATCCTCGTGTATTTTCTTTTATTACTCTTTTGTTTAGGGATTGCTAGTTTGTTTTACAATAGCTTTCTTTTACAAGTACTGATCATATTGTCAAGTTCCATAAAAGTCGATCCTGAGAGTAACAATTGGTATCATAGCACATCAATTTTAGTTACAACAAATAGTCCAGTAATTATTCCGGTAAAACCAATATGTATAAATCTTGTGTTTAGATCTGTCCAGGAGTTACGGTACCAAGTCTGGAATTAGTGTTCTGTAATAGATCAGAAGTTATGATACCGTTCAGTAATCAGTATGTATATTCAGTCAATACATCTTACATGTCTGAGTGTCAGGTGATGTATCAGTATTAGTAGTCAGTATCAATATCATGTATTCAGTATCGGGTATCCAAGTCATAGTAAATGTTAATGTTAGATCAAGTATTAGATGTCTAGTATTCTCAATATCAAAATCAGGCAGTAGACAAATTATATACATGTATCAGAAATAAATCATAACAAGCATTTCAAATTCTTCACAACCATTAAAATAAGATTAAAACAGTAATGTAGTGATGTGCACAAACAAGTGGTGCAAAGCAGTGATGGGGCCAGATCAGTGAAGAATGTTTATTCATTAAGTACCCGGTAGAACTCAGGAACGACTCAGTCTTAAATGCGAGTTTAAAATCCAGCAGAGTTCTGCCTAGATATGTGATCGGGACGGAACGAGCACTTGAAAATGTGTCTTTATGAAATCAATATAATTGTATATGTGTGCTAATGTACCCTCGATACTTCCGTTATAGCATTGGCTCAACGAGTCGAATCTACAGGGATGGGAGGCGATAGAAGCATTAACAGTTCTTGTTCATGTGTTATGTTAACTAGTTCTTCTTTGTTAAACAAATTAGAAAAAAAGAAAAGAAAAGAAATTCGGAAGTGATAGATGTAGAAGGCGATAAAACGACGATGTGAAAATGAAAGAGAAGTGGTTTGAAAAACAAAATAGAAAAGAAGATGAAGCTTGTGGGAAAGAAAATGAAAACAAAGGTGAACAAAGAAGATGGTGAAAACAACGATGAAAAGATAAAAGAAGAGTTTTGAAATTGATTTTTAAAACAAGATAAAAGAAAACTCATTTCTACTAACTACTAATTACTCCACTAACCATGATAACCACTTAGCGATAGTTGCTTCACGTGGATCCGTGGCCATCACTAATCTTGGCTTCAAGAGACGATACAGAGCATGGCCCATAAGATTGTTCTTCTATATTCAAACAACACATCCATACCACATAACAAGTTACAAGCTATTATTAATTCATCAAAACCGGTTAGAGGTGAGCATGAAATAAAGAAGACATTGCAAGTTAGCAAGTTAGTGAGTTAGATGTTAAAAATATTTGAATGTTAGAATCCATCATCATGAGCCATCGAGTAAGAGGCCTTGTAGGGGCTATTTAATTCATGTGGATTATCAAGTAAGTTGTTAGATGGTTAATGGTTAGTAGTTAGATTGTCATGAGAAGAAAAGTTAGCTAAGCATCATGTAGAAGATGGAGAAGATTACAATGGAGAAGAAATGAGACACCTTTACATAGATTATCACCATCTATTACATCAATATCTCTCTATCTCTCTCTGAATCTCTCTGCCCTACTACATGAATCTAAAAGAAAGAAGAAGAACACCTATACTACACTATACTAAAAGATAGAAAACCTAACCTAAATCTAAATCTGCTTGCCTTTCGGGCCTCTACAGGGGTATATATAGGCAAAACAAGCTTCTAGAAGACGAGACGAGGCCACGCGTCGAAGATCGACTCATGGCCCCACCAAATTGCCGCGAAAACCAATAGCAGGGATCTAAGTCCCTGATTTTCGTGCGTGGCTTCGTGTCGCTTCTAGGACCTTCTTGGTATACTTAGTTTCGGGTATATTCATCGGTATCCTCGTCTGACGTGTGCAAAGTTCTAGCTTCAATGCATCTTCTAGAAGTTCCCTTACTTGGCCTCCAAGAAATGCGGATTTAATTACCCGAAAATGAGTTTAATTAAGCTCTTATTATCCATTTGCCTTCCTTGTCTTGATTATCTGCAAGAGAGACCAAAACACGGTTTAGACTGACATTTTATTCATAAATCAGTAGGGAAATGAGATATAATAATGCAGAACTGTAGACTAATCACACTCCTACACTTATCTTTTGCTCGTCTCAAGCAAAATAATAAAAGAAAAACTATACTACAAATGTTATTACACTACTTTCGCAGGTGACGCGATTGCACTGAGCCTGTGCAATAAGTTGTTAACCCTCTAGGTTACCCCTAGAGGAGGAGTTTTGTCTCATGAAGGTTTTTAGCGGATTGCACCCACAAAATCCATAAAGAAAGAAGACAAATTTAGTATTTTGAAAACACATTTTGAAAGAGAGACACGTTTATAAAATATTTTTTGCAAAAATATAAGCGATCTAAGGTTATAAGTCCACCAAAAATTATTCTTCCTTAAACTTAGTCTATATGTAAGATCTTGTCTTCAATTAAGGTAAGAATTCAAAATTGAATTGAATATTTTATCCTTCATAGAACCTAGATAATATGCACTTTGTGATAGTGAAAAATTCTGGGATATCAACTCTAACCATCAAGCATTTATATACATACATACATACATACATACATACATACACACACACACACACACATATATATATATATATATATATATATATATATATATATATATATATATCTTCCCTTAGTTTTTTTAGGCTTTCTAGTTCACCCGAGTAGTGAGCTTTTAACTGATGACTCCCAGATCGGACGGTTCTTAGGGCACCAGATGAGAAAACATCCCTCGGGTTTAAGGACTCGAGTAAACAAGGCCACAAAACTAAGAGGGATTACTTGTTTCAAATGACTACCGTTAGGCGTGAATAATCATGCTTCTTGAAGCATAGTTATCTAGCTTAATAAATAATTTTTTATTCATTTATACCATATATATTTTTTCTTTTTATTTATTTTTTACTTTATGGTATTTTAGGTCTTTGTTTCCTTCCCAAAAAATATAAGTGTGAAGTGCATACTATCTAAGGCAAAAAATTAAAGATAAAATTATCTCTCTAATTTATCTTACTTAGCCTATAATTTTAAACAAGATCCATTATTTCGACTAGGTTTAAGATGTCATATTTAAGGTTTTCTTAATTTCTAAGATCATCTTAATTATTTAAAAATAGATCAAAACATTGTCTCTTATTTCAAAAAGTTTTTTAAATTTGTTAAAGAAAGAGAAAAATCCTATACAAAAGGGAAGATTTTAAAGTATCCTAAAAGAAGTGAAAAATAAAGAAAATCTAAAAAGTCTATATTAAAGAAAGAGAAAAATCCTATACAAAGGGAAGATTTTAAAGTATCCTAAAAGAAATGAAAAAGAAAGAAAATCTAAAAACTCTATGTTAGTAAACCCTCCCCCACACTTATCTCATGCATTGTTCTCAATGCATCGCGAATATATATATATATATATATATATATATATATATTATATATATATATATATATATGCATGAAACAAATAGAGAGGGAAGGAAAAATCACCTCAAGGTGGTGGTTCCAGTGGTGGTCTGATTGGTCCACGAAATGCGACCCAATCTAATCTGCGTGGAGTCCGGAGTAACCCACCAGAGACCTCTATAATACAACCCATTATTATGATGTATATATTTATGATTATTATTATGAATTTTACCCCATCTTATTTTCAAATTAATTTCAGAGTCAAAATTCTTAAGACCTTTGTCCCAAAATGGAGTATGGAAAGATAGAATGATTGATTTGGACTCAGGAAGTGCAGGAACTAATACTGACTTAGGAATTTGACTTAAGTCAAGTAAAGGTTCAGGAGTCAAAATTGGTTCAGGAATCGGGTTCAAATTAAGAAGTTGAAATTCTAGTCCACATTCATTTCTCCACAATGAAATGTGACTCTCTGAGATTGGTGATTCAAGTTCAAGAATGACAGGTAATGGAACCAAAACTGACTCTAAAATGTTGCTCAATTTGGGTAACAAAATTGGAGTCAATATTGATTTAGGAATTTGAACTGGATCACAAATTTGAGGATCAAAGTCACATTCTTGTCTGAGTTCAATTTCATAAAAATGAGAACTTTCTAATATGTCAATGGGATATTCAAAAGTATGAAGTTGGTAAAGTTCAATTTGTTGATCAGAAAAGATTGGTGATTCAATTTCACGATGGATTGACACAGGATCTTATGTAGACTCAGGAAAAAAAACCTGAAATCAGGTAAAAACACCTCAGTCATTATGGAATCAGACAGTGAAATTGAATTATCAAGTTGAGATTTAGGATCATATTCATACTCAAGTTCAATCTTAGGAAAATGATAACTTGCCAAAATGTCAATGGGATTTGGAGTTTGGTCAAGTTTAGATGGGTGTGCTGAAATTGAATATTTGTTTCCAAAATGACAAGAGTCCTGGGTCAGATCAATAGAGTTAGGGATAGCTGAATTGGCCAAAGGTTGATAAGATAGAGTTTCCTCGTTCCTAAAAATGTTAACCAATTGACTCAATTGTGTTTCCAACTATTAATAGATTGAGCAGAAGATTTTTGAAATTGTAGTGCGGACTCCTGCAAGACTTCTATACTCTTTTCTAGATGTGATATTTTTTCAAGTGGATACTCTAGAATGAGAGTGTAGGAATCTTGGTTTCCAAAACAATAAGAGTCAGGGGTCAAATTGATAGAGTTAGAGATATCTGGATTGGTCAAAGGTTGCTAAGAGAGAGTTTCCTCATTCCTATAAATTTGACCAATTGACTCAATTGTGTTTCCAACCTATCAATAGACTGAGAAGAATATTTTTAAAATTGTAACGCGGACTCCTGCAAGATTTCTATACTCTTTTCTAGACTTGATTTTTCTTCAAGTGGATGATCCAAAAAGGGAGTATAAGAATCTTGGTTTTTGAAAGATAGTGAAGATTGTGAGTCCAACATGTTTTGAGATTGAAGCTCAGACCCTGACAACGGCGCCACAAATTTATTCGATAGGAGGAATTGAATTGAGCAAGAGTTTAGAGTAAACCGTTCATGTCCATGTGCTGATGATCAAACTTTGAATATGTATGAAGATTTACTTTACTCCTTCGAATCACCGTTCGTAGCACAAGCTATTATGGGTCGTATCCGCATGGAGGACTAGCGATTGAAACGTCACGATTTTTATATTGAAGCTTTTGAGAAGAAAAACAAAAGTTCTTCTTTGTTTAAAAATGGAAAAACAAAACAAGGTAGAAAGAGAGTGAAGAATTTTGTAGAGTTTTGTTAAGAAAAAGAAAACGGAATGAAAAAACGGAATGAAAGACGGTATAGAAAACCGGTGATTTGAAAATGAGAAAGTTTTAGAGAGGAGTTTTGAAATTCAATTAAGAAAAAGCCATGACTAACTAACATTCTCGTTGGGTGATTCATACCTCATGTAGATTCATTGGCAATAGTACATCTTGTTTTGTCAAATCAATATTATCCCAAATTGAGATTGTGTTCTCATTTAAGCTTGGCTAGGTGGCCTCCTTGGATCATTGTCTCCCAATAGATTCTCAATAATGGAACATAAGTATTCACACTTAGGCATGCTAAAGAAGAATGTAAGATTCATTAGTCCATCAAAGCTATAACAAGCTAGCATGAAATAAGAAACTTGTACAATAGGACTTAGCATACTAAAGTGATCCATTTTCATATTCCATTAAGGCACTTGTTCAAGAGACAAGGCTCTAAATGAGACAAACATGAATTATATGGAGGTGATACAAAGCATTCACTAGAATTAAAACACTACTTATCATTATTGAAATAAAAGACTTGTTAATTACAAGACATAGAAATAAAAATATCCAACAATTCATATGAGTTAAAAATTACCCAAGAGTTAGTAGTTAGTAGTGTTAGAAGTTAGTTAGTCATGTTAGTGCGTTAGTTCGCCATAGAAAAGAAGAACAAGAAAGAATACATGGTAGAAAGCAAATGCAAGAAAGTAAGAACTTGAAAATAAATGCAATAGAATAAGAAAAGACTCGAGGAAGGAAAACTTGAGCCTTTGTATTCAGTTGTCACTTCTTCAATTACAGAGATCTCTCACCCTCACTCTCTCTTTTCTGGATCTAGAAGGAGAAAATGAAAATTACACAAGAAGACTAAAGAGAGCTTAAAGAAATCCTAACAATTTTCCTAAATAAAATGCTATTCTCTCCTCCCCCGTTTACAGAGGCCCTGGGGGTCTATTTATAGCCTTCAGGAGAAGATAACGTCCCACCACAGCCGTAGGATCAATCGCTTGATCAACGGTCAAGGAAGCTGTAACGCCCCGATCCAGGCGGATACGGAGACGTCACTGCAACGTATATACGTAGGTTAGAACTACCCTCCCGTATATACGCTAAGCATCAGTACAGACAAGAATCAGAGTACGGAAGTAAGTGGTGCATTATACATTCCAACACATGAATACAATCACAGAGTTATCACCAGAAGTGATCCAATATTACATGAATATCACATCACTAATATGCGCAAATGCGAGAATACAAGGAAATATACAAGTATGAACAGTATGAAAGGCACTCACGAGTTTAAAAGAAAAACTCGAGAGACTCACAAGGGGGCCTGGAAGGATGGAGCTCTGGATGATCGGCTGGGGATCCACGCTACCGCTGCGCTACTCTGATCCGCAAGGGGGAGAATCTACACGCTCCAAGCTCCATGACCTGGACATGAGGATCCAGGGGAGTCAAATGATACTCCCCAGGCGAGTGGTGAAGCAAAACCAAGTGGCGAGCAAGGGTGAGTACATGTCATGTAAAGCCAAGGACAAGCAATCTGATTGTATGGCTTCAGATTACGGTTCCATGAGACTAGTACATCGAAGGAATAATCCAAACAAGGAAACCCTCATCTATATACCTTTATCTCATATCATCGTAATCTAAGCACATACAACCTGAGTTACAAGGTAGTCATAACATAATACTCATAAAACAGGAAATCCGATATAAAGTCCGGAACAAGTAATTATGGTAACCCAAGCCCATTCAACCCGACTGTTCTCAGGCATGATAAGATAATGAACAAGAGGCAAGTGAATACAATGGATAAAGCAGAATATGAGCAGATAATACGATAATACTCATAAAACCGGAAATCCGAAGTAAAATCCCGGACAAGCAAATATAGTAAGGCACAACACAGATTCATAGCCGTTTAAGTTGCAGGCTTTAGTATGCGTCCCATTCCACATACCTCTACTTACAACTTAAAGAGCCGGTTATTACGACACTTTATTATTACTCGTCTTACCCTGATATCTAGCTATGTGAACTAGCGTCCCAACGCACATAGATCCATATCCGAGTAAAACAAGGTTGTTATTGGAAACTAGCGGGGGTATCAACGAACTATGTTTACAGTGGGTCCCGTACATACCCGGGACCACGGCCCAGGATTGTTCCGTTGCATGGTAACGGAAACCAGCCGCAAGGCTAACAGGAGGGACTTATGTATGCCCTTATCATGATGGTACCAGTAATGAGGGAGCCAGCTCTCCCCTCGGTCCCGTGGAGGCCCACAGGTCAGACCGGAACATGTAGTTGCACAACATTCCTAAAAGCCACTGTAAACACGAACACATATTGATATCCGCATGTTTCCCCCGACCCAATACAAGTTGGTCCTTTTTAGGATTCATTAGTTTAATTATCACTTTACGGGAATAACTGGAACAGGACATGATCAGGAAATCAGGAGTACATAAGTACTATATAGTCAGGTCACTGCATATAAAGCAGGAATACAAGTCACTGATCATGATACAGGATAATAAGGTAAAGTTCCCGTAAAGGTGATAATCACAAGTCAAGTTATCATGCTGGGTGTTAAGTGATAGCATGACAGAATGATGATATTTAATAAACAACCAAGCATATCAAAGGATTGATAATAGTCGGGTTAAGTCATGGCAAGAGATTGATAATAGTCAGGGCAAGTCATAGCATAACTAAAGGGTCTTGCCAAATAGTAGCATGGCAGGTGGTCAGGTGATAACACACTAGATGGTCAGGTGATATACATGTGTTAAATAAAAGCATGCAACTGACTAGTCTGAGGTAATGGTATGGCAAGGTAACATAAAAGTAACCCAAAGTACAACGACCACGAGGGTCGGCCACGCATAGTATAAAACAGTAAAAGATATTGAACATGAAATAAAATACATGGAGACTAGAACGAGAATATTTGCATAATCAATGAAATAGGGAGCAAGAGGGTAGCGAGCGAGAACACTCGCCTGAATCCCCAGAAACGCCGAAAGGTCCGAAATCCACGGAATTCGGGATGCGCCATAATATATGATATATAAATATGTAGAGTGAAGAGGAGAGAGAAAGAGAGAAGGGAAGATGATGTTTGTCAATAGACAAGTCAAGCAATACCAATATGTGATGTAAGTCTAGAGGATAAGGTTCCTATTCAAGAAAGAAATCAACCATAACAGACAGCTAAAGTTAGTCGACTAGGTGGAAAGGGTAGTCGACTAATAGAGGGGTTAGTCGACTAACAGTCTGGTATAGTCGACTAAAACTGGGTTCCAGAGAGTTGGGTTCTGGTTTCAGGAAAAGTTAGTCGACTAGGATGGAAAGAGTAGTCGACTAACAATGATTTCAAGTCGACTAACAGACACTCTAAGTCGACTAAAACTGTGTAACAGAGAGTTGGGTTTCGGATTCAGGAAAAGTTAGTCGACTAGGGTCAAGGGAGTAGTCGACTAATTGAGGTTTCTAGTCGACTAATAAATAACCTAAGTCGACTAAAACTGTGTTCTTGAAAAGGTTACGTTTCAAATAGATGAGGTAGTCGACTAATCCCTAGGTCAAGTCGACTAATCGACTGAAAACAGGATACAGAACAGATTTGTGATGGTTGTGTTTGATGATCTAAAAATATGATTTTGATGGCACAAGTATACATGAATTGTAAACAAAAGTATACTAGGAATTAGCCAATTCTTGATGAGTAGAAATACTCACCAAAAGGAGTGGTTGATGATGGAGTGATGGTGGTGGTGATGGAAGTTGATGATGAAGAAGAAAGTGGAGGTTGGAGGTTTTGTTGTTGGTGTTGGTGAGAAGAAGTGGTGGCCGGAGATCGGGGGTCTCTCGCCGGAGTCGTGGTGGCCGGAGGCGCCGGCGGAGGTGGTGGAGGTGAAGGAGATGTTGGAGGTTAGGTTTTGGTGAAGAGAAGAAAGAGAAAGATGAAGTGAAAATGAATAAAGAAAGGAGAAGGAAAAGTATTTATAGGTTTTAGATTTTGTGAAGGAGGTGCAAATAATTAAAAGAGAGGGGGGTTTTTGTAAATAGGGGAGGTGAGGTGTCTCTCCTAGCCACACTTGGCTGGCCATGGAAGAGAGAGAAAAAAGAGGGCATTTAATGAGGAAGTTGGTGGAAGTGATTGGAAGATTAGAGAAGGAATTGGAAGTTGTAAAAGTTTGGGGAAAACTTAGGGTGGAAGGAAAGAAAGAAAATAGGAAAAGGAAAAGAAAATGGAAAAGGAAAATTATTCTCTTGGAAGAGAAAATGAAAAATAATGAAAGTGGCGGATTCCGGGATTCGGTTGCGGATGCGGAAATCTTTCGGGAAAATACCGGAATCGTCCGAAATTCAAGTATCTCGGAACGACCCGAAATAATAATCAAAAATCAAGAATATTAATCTAAGAATTATAGTGAAATCCGTTTTAAGAAATACTTTACAGTTTTAAAACTAAAAATCCCGGAATCAGTTAGTTACCGACTCCGATGGAATTTTCATAAATTCATAAAATTCCCAGAAAAAGTATTTGGGTAGAAAATATGATTTTAAGAAATAATGTCTAAAGGAACTTTTAGAAATTCTAAACCGTTTGTAAACTAAAAATCCGGGAATCGGTCAGCAGCACTGGCCGACACCGGTTTTGAAGATATTTAATTAAATCAGGAAAATTCCAGAAAATCATATAAAATCAAGAATATAGGAAAATAATATTTGAAACTGAAATCGGTCAAATCTAATTACCAGAAAGACCAAATCAAGTAACACATTAGGATCGGGTCTTCGGTTCAGACTAGGGCTGACTCCGAGTCCACGAATCCAAATTTAAGACAAAACAATCATATAAACAATTCATAATACAAAATAAGTACAGAAGGTAAATCGAAAAATACGATCAAAAATCTGAATACGCAACTAAGTACGTATTCCGGGAGCGGGGTGTTACATTCCATCCACCTTACAAAAAATTGCGTCCTCGCAATTTCGGTAAGGGGTAAAATGAACACAAAGAGGTCAAGGGTGGAATTTATACCAATTAAGATATGAAGCACTATAGGTAGGGCTCTCAGGTCGACTGAACAATAATCATCCTCCGCACTTCCGGCTGTATAAATCTTTAGAATTCCAGTTGTACTGCATATTTGATAGCCCTCCGAGAATAAGCCAGAATACTGAAGATAAAGGAAATCCTGATAGTCCTGAGCATAATAATAAAGAAGACCGATAATTAAGAATCCCGAATACCAGGCACCAATCACTCTGAAAGAATATCCGTAAAGAATTCCGACTGCTGACTTCTGAAAGGTAGCCAGATCAGGATCAATCTGGAGAATACCAAGCTTCATAGAATTCGCCGAAGAGGTCACATAATAGCTTCATTCTGAACCAGCCACTACCTCTCTAGTCTAATCATATCTTAAGTTGGCATAAAGGCTTCATAAAATCAAAACAGGGAAAGGATAGGAGGGATTAGGAATCAAAGGAAGGATGGTCAAGAATTAGATAACTCTGCACTTGTAGTTGGAATGTATAACCAAGACTCAAGTATTCCAGTTGCAAATTTCTTTACCATTAATTTGCCCTCTGGACGTACTGAGGAAGTTAGAGCCTAGGCTCTGATACCATCCTGTAACGCCCCGATCCAGGCGGATACGGAGACGTCACTGCAACGTATATACGTAGGTCAGAACTACCCTCCCGTATATACGCTAAGCATCAGTACAGACAAGAATCAGAGTACGGAAGTAAGTGGTGCATTATACATTCCAACACATGAATACAATCACAGAGTTATCACCAGAAGTGATCCAATATTACATGAATATCACATCACTAATATGCGCAAATGCGAGAATACAAGGAAATATACAAGTATGAACAGTATGAAAGGCACTCACGAGTTTAAAAGAAAAACTCGAGAGACTCACAAGGGGGCCTGGAAGGATGGAGCTCTGGATGATCGGCTGGGGATCCACGCTACCGCTGCGCTACTCTGATCCGCAAGGGGGAGAATCTACACGCTCTAAGCTCCATGACCTGGACATGAGGATCCAGGGGAGTCAAATGATACTCCCCAGGCGAGTGGTGAAGCAAAACCAAGTGACGAGCAAGGGTGAGTACATGTCATGTAAAGCCAAGGACAAGCAATCTGATTTTATGGCTTCAGATTACGGTTCCATGAGACTAGTACATCGAAGGAATAATCCAAACAAGGAAACCCTCATCTATATACCTTTATCTCATATCATCGTAATCTAAGCACATACAACCTGAGTTACAAGGTAGTCATAACATAATACTCATAAAACAGGAAATCCGATATAAAGTCCGGAACAAGTAATTATGGTAACCCAAGCCCATTCAACCCGACTGTTCTCAGGCATGATAAGATAATGAACAAGAGGCAAGTGAATACAATGGATAAAGCAGAATATGAGCAGATAATACGATAATACTCATAAAACCAGAAATCCGAAGTAAATCCGGACAAGCAAATATAGTAAGGCACAACACAGATTCATAGCCGTTTAAGTTGCAGGCTTTAGTATGCGTCCCATTCCACATACCTCTACTTACAACTTAAAGAGCCGGTTATTACGACACTTTATTATTACTCGTCTTACCCTGATATCTAGCTATGTGAACTAGCGTCCCAACGCACATAGATCCATATCCGAGTAAAACAAGGTTGTTATTGGAAACTAGCGGGGGTATCAACGAACTATGTTTACAGTGGGTCCCGTACATACCCGGGACCACGGCCAGGATTGTTCCGTTGCATGGTAACGGAAACCAGCCGCAAGGCTAACAGGAGGGACTTATGTATGCCCTTATCATGATGGTACCAGTAATGAGGGAGCCAGCTCTCCCCTCGGTCCCCTGGAGGCCCACAGGTCAGACCGGAATATGTAGTTGCACAACATTCCTAAAAGCCACTGTAAACACGAACACATATTGATATCCGCATGTTTCCCCCGACCCAATACAAGTTGGTCCTTTTTAGGATTCATTAGTTTAATTATCACTTTACGGGAATAACTGGAACAGGACATGATCAGGAAATCAGGAGTACATAAGTACTATATAGTCAGGTCACTGCATATAAAGCAGGAATACAAGTCACTGATCATGATACAGGATAATAAGGTAAAGTTCCCGTAAAGGTAATAATCACAAGTCAAGTTATCATGCTGGGTGTTAAGTGATAGCATGACAGAATGATGATATTTAATAAACAACCAAGCATATCAAAGGATTGATAATAGTCGGGTTAAGTCATGGCAAGAGATTGATAATAGTCAGGGCAAGTCATAGCATAACTAAAGGGTCTTGCCAAATAGTAGCATGGCAGGTGGTCAGGTGATAACACACTAGATGGTCAGGTGATATACATGTGTTAAATAAAAGCATGCAACTGACTAGTCTGAGGTAATGGTATGGCAAGGTAACATAAAAGTAACCCAAAGTACAACGACCACGAAGGGTCGGCCACGCATAGTATAAAACAGTAAAAGATATAGAACATGAAATAAAATACATGGAGACTAGAACGAGAATATTTGCATAATCAATGAAATAGGGAGCAAGAGGGTAGCGAGCGAGAACACTCGCCTGAATCCCCAGAAACGCCGAAAGGTCCGAAATCCACGGAATTCGGGATGCGCCATAATATATGATATATAAATATGTAGAGTGAAGAGGAGAGAGAAAGAGAGAAGGGAAGATGATGTTTGTCAATAGACAAGTCAAGCAATACCAATATGTGATGTAAGTCTAGAGGATAAGGTTCCTATTCAAGAAAGAAATCAACCATAACAGACAGCTAAAGTTAGTCGACTAGGTGGAAAGGGTAGTCGACTAATAGAGGGGTTAGTCGACTAACAGTCTGGTATAGTCGACTAAAACTGGGTTCCAGAGAGTTGGGTTCTGGTTTCAGGAAAAGTTAGTCGACTAGGATGGAAAGAGTAGTCGACTAACAATGATTTCAAGTCGACTAACAGACACTCTAAGTCGACTAAAACTGTGTAACAGAGAGTTGGGTTTCGGATTCAGGAAAAGTTAGTCGACTAGGGTCAAGGGAGTAGTCGACTAATCGAGGTTTCTAGTCGACTAATAAATAACCTAAGTCGACTAAAACTGTGTTCTTGAAAAGGTTACGTTTCAAATAGATGAGGTAGTCGACTAATCCCTAGGTCAAGTCGACTAATCGACTGAAAACAGGATACAGAACAGATTTGTGATGGTTGTGTTTGATGATCTAAAAATATGATTTTGATGGCACAAGTATACATGAATTGTAAACAAAAGTATACTAGGAATTAGCCAAGTCTTGATGAGTAGAAATACTCACCAAAAGGAGTGGTTGATGATGGAGTGATGGTGGTGGTGATGGAAGTTGATGATGAAGAAGAAAGTGGAGGTTGGAGGTTTTGTTGTTGGTGTTGGTGAGAAGAAGTGGTGGCCGGAGATCGGGGGTCTCTCGCCGGAGTCGTGGTGGCCGGAGGCGCCGGCGGAGGTGGTGGAGGTGAAGGAGATGTTGGAGGTTAGGGTTTTGGTGAAGAGAAGAAAGAGAAAGATGAAGTGAAAATGAATAAAGAAAGGAGAAGGAAAAGTATTTATAGGTTTTAGATTTTGTGAAGGAGGTGCAAATAATTAAAAGAGAGGGGGTTTTTGTAAATAGGGGAGGTGAGGTGTCTCTCCTAGCCACACTTGGCTGGCCATGGAAGAGAGAGAAAAAAGAGGGCATTTAATGAGGAAGTTGGTGGAAGTGATTGGAAGATTAGAGAAGGAATTGGAAGTTGTAAAAGTTTGGGGAAAACTTAGGGTGGAAGGAAAGAAAGAAAATAGGAAAAGGAAAAGAAAATGGAAAAGGGAAATTATTCTCTTGGAAGAGAAAATGAAAAATAATGAAAGTGGCGGATTCCCGGGATTCGGTTGCGGATGCGGAAATCTTTCGGGAAAATACCGGAATCGTCCGAAATTCAAGTATCTCGGAACGACCCGAAATAATAATCAAAAATCAAGAATATTAATCTAAGAATTATAGTGAAATCCGTTTTAAGAAATACTTTACAGTTTTAAAACTAAAAATCCCGGAATCAGTTAGTTACCGACTCCGATGGAATTTTCATAAATTCATAAAATTCCCAGAAAAAGTATTTGGGTAGAAAATATAATTTTAAGAAATAATGTCTAAAAGAAATTCTAAACCGTTTGTAAACTAAAAATCTGGGAATCGGTCAGCAGCACTGGCCGACACCGGTTTTGAAGATATTTAATTAAATTCAGGAAAATTCCAGAAAATCATATAAAATTAAGAATATAGGAAAATAATATTTGAAACTGAAATCGGTCAAATCTAATTACCGGAAAGACCAAATCAAGTAACACATTAGGATCGGGTCTTCGGTTCAGACTAGGGCTGACTCCGAGTCCACGAATCCAAATTTAAGACAAAACAATCATATAAACAATTCATAATACAAAATAAGTACAGAAGGTAAATCGAAAAATACGATCAAAAATCTGAATACGCAACTAAGTACGTATTCCGGGAGCGGGGTGTTACAGAAGCACTGCGGATCCGCGGCCAGGGCCGCGTTTCCGCGGCAGCATCTTGGCCGTTGCACCAACGATTTCTCTGACAAATCGTTGCGCTGCGTGTGCCCAGCTGGAGCTTTTAGAAGTTGGGGAATATGCCGTGGATCGTTCCAGAATTGGGCTTCACGGTTGTGGGCTCCTAAAAATACATGTAATTCCTCAAAAATCCCAAGATTTTGGCCTTCTTCTCCATTAACTAATGGACCTGAAAAATAAGAGAGAAAAACAATAAAGATCCAATTTTATTAACATAAAGCATGTTGAGGTGGTGTAAAATGATACAAAAATGAATTCCAATGATAGTGTTGAAATTTTTGTAGGATTTTTAGACTGAGAAAATGGGAATTTAGAGAGAGAGAGGTAGGAGATAATGGAGGAGAAAGAGAGTGGATTTCGGTTTTAGGGTATATGGATGAGTGAGAGAGAGAGTTATGAAAGAGAGGGAGAAACTTGCAAAGGAAGCCAAATGGTGGGCTTCTTGAAGAAGCCAAGAAGCGTGTAGAATAGGGGGTGAGCAGAGTTTGGTTATAACGAGAAACCCGCACCGAATTGCTCTACTTCGGTTGTGTTTCAGTTTTGGGTTTCAAGACCCGAACCCGACCGAACCAAACCGAATCTCTCACCCTATATATCACCCCACCCAAATTCAATTTAGTGAATCATATAGTTCATAATAAAAATTAGTGGAACCCTATCTCATTACTTCTAGCAATACTATCTTTTGTATGTTGAACATGTGAAAGCTATGTTAAGTATACTATCACAATTGATATTTATATTAGTACAGTTCTTTCTTTTGCATTCTTATCATTAAAAGTTAGCAATAATTATATGAGCTTTGATAAAAGAGGCCAAACACAGTGTTAAAGTTTTAGAACATGAAATTTTCAATTCACGTTAAGGTTAAAATCTTTTTCTTGTTTCTAATTTGGGCATTAGATATTTGAGATTAGGATATTAAAGGATGAAAATATAATGGTGATTAAAAATGCAAGAAATGATGAAAATATATGAGCCTAACCGAAAAAATTAAAAAACCGAACCGAACCTAACCAGTTCGGTTACTAAATCTAATTTATTCGGCTCGATTTTGCAAAAAATAACAAAAACCGAACCGAACCAACCGACGCTCACCCCTAGTATAGAATTTTGGAGAAAGATGTAGAAAAGAATAGAAAAGGAAAAAAGAAAAGGGAGTAAAAAAATGTAAATATGTAATTGTTATGGGGTTATGTGTAAAAGTCTCCTAAAAATAATATAAAAATAAGAAAGAATGTAAGAGAAAAGAAATTAGAAAGAAAAGAGAAGGAAAGGAGAAGAAAAAAGAAGATTAATTTAAATAGAAAAATATAAAGAAAAAATTTTGAATTTTCTGGAGCAAACTCTAGACCCAGTACATAAGCTTATGTAAAAATTTCGGGTCAAACAGAAGTAAAAACGCACATAAAATGACACGATTACTATCGACGTATCGAAAACCGTAAAAATATACGTGTTCTGAATTTAGGGTATTACACAAGTTGCTTGCTGGACCATCAACGTCTGCTGACAGAACAGATTGGAAATGGGTGTGACGCCTACCGTGCTCACAACGTGTGCAAACTTGGTTCTGGAAGGTGTTAAGAGGTTGCATCCCGACCAAAGCATTCCTATACGCTCCAGGCCTGGCCTTAAACTTGCGCTATCAGCACTGTAATGATGAAGTTGAAGATCTCCAGATCTTCTCTTCTATTGTTCATAGTCTGTTAAAGTTTGGCACGCCCTGGAACAAGAATGCTGCAAGCCAGCGGGCTCCCTTCAATCCAATACACGGCGAGAACAATTGAAAAGTCTGTGGAGAATGGACAGGTCGGGTGATAGAGAGACATGGAAGCAGCGGAATGATTGGATCTTTAATGGGAAAAGAAGATCACCTATTGTTGCTTGTCAGCTAGTTTGGGCTCAGGTAATGGAGATGATGGTCGTGGAAGTGTCTCAATGGAAACTTGGTCCGTCACGAGTGTCTTCGATTTGTTGGATTCCACCACCGACCAATGTAATCAAACCCAACTTTTGATGCGACAATTTGGGATGATGGAGGTGCAACGGTCGCCTGTGTAATGCGTAATGAAGCAAATGAACTTCTTGTTGCTGGGTTCCCTTAAGAATACAACTTGATTGAGGAGGCTGAGTTACGAGTGTGTGGGAGGCTTTGAGACTGACTGGAGAACACTTCTCTGGGCAGTCATTGTGGCTTGAGGGTGATGCAAACTCAGTCATCCAAAAACTTAAGGTACATTGCTCCTCTGTTGAACCTTCGGTGCTGCTTCACGATACAAGATGATGCTAACAAGGATGATGATGGTATACAACATCTCATGCATGCTTCTCGAAGAAAATCAATGTGCAAACTGAGTTACAAAATAGATTCAGGAGACAGGCACTCAAGCTGTATTGTTTGCAAGATTCACCTCACAACTGAGAGTACTGACTGAAGCAGATGCTGCTAGCATCTGCTTAGAGCGAATGAAAAATCATGAGCCTATGGACCTTTTCTTAGCAAAAAAAAAAAAAAAAAACTACTGTCATTCATTTTCTAAAAAAAAATGTCATTCACAAGAGCTGGAAACTGATGGGATTGGTGGCCTTCCAATTAATCAGCTTCCACAATTCATCAATATTTTAATACATTATTTTAGGTTAAGTTACCTAGAAATTCTATATTTTTTTTCATGCCCTCAAAATCCAAAAGTCGGCCTCGTTGCAACATGAGGACCGAGCTACTTGTGGCAATTTGGGTCTTCACAGAAGTACCCAAAGAAATCACCAGCAATCCATGAATTGGAGCACATAACCAACAACTATTTCAGATAGTAATCACACAGATAAAATAAAATTAGAAGAGAGCCCACCTATCCAGAAACCAAAACCATCACCTTTGCCAACTACAATCAAGTTTTCAATTTAAAGATAAACAGAGTAACCCATAATGCCTTCTATGTTTTTATTTGAGTGCATATCATCCTATTTTTATGGATAATTCTATAAGAAGAGGATTTTTTTTTAAAATAGAGAAAAAAGAAGAAGAATGCATATGGGGGAAAAAAATGTTGCCAGACGAGCATATAGTTTTGCTAATCTATAGATTTCCGCCTCCATATATTTTTCAGGTTCTTTACTTTGTTGTCATCTTTGTCCTCAGTTGTTGATCGTAATGAGTCTTTTGTCGCTTCTACATCTTCAAATTCTGTCTCCAAAAAGTCTTCTACGAGAAAGTTGAATAACCTTTCAACCTTTTCTAATAATAACTAGTATATCACTCATGTCGGTGGGAAATCGACCGACTGGTTAGGAGGAGGGGAGAGAGAAAGAAGGAGGAAAAGGGGAGATTGAGAGAGGAAGAAGAGGGGGGAGACGGACGAACGAACGGATAAAGTTTATATATGAGTCACGGGGAAAACCTCCCTTCGGTTAGCTTTGATAAAACCCTTGTCAGTTTTCTCTGTAATTATGATGCAACATATTTTGTAAAAAATATAGATATACAAAATGGGTGACACTCAGAAGTTTCGTCTGTCAGAAAAAATTGTGTATTCTAGATTTGTGGATGGCACGTGCATGTGAGAATTTTTTTTAATTAGATGATTTGTAATTGATGCGCAGGTATCTATTTAATACTTTTATGCATATATTGGAATGTTTTAATATTATCTATTCAATATACTTTCACATATTATCTATCTAATTTTGTTCATTGGAAAGATATTTTATGAATGGAGAAAATTGCTTTTAGGTCTCTAGAGAGTTTGATTTGCGTCAAAAACTCTCTAGAGAAACAAATCGGATCAAAAAGCCCTTTGACCAACTTTCTTTTATTTGCAGGTCCCTATCTTAATACTTGGCTTGGTGTATATTCACATTGTCTATAATACCTTTATTTTAATTGATCCATGTGCTGTCATTTTTTCTTTAATTGGTCCACGTGATGTACTATAAAATCTTTAACGACAGTTGCTTTAATTATTTTGCTATTCAACTCAAATTTCTTGAAGCAATTGTTTTGCGGTCCACTTCAATTGTCATTTGTCCACTTCAAATTTTTTTATTAACTTGATCAAAATATTTATTAAAAAATTATTTTAATATTTAAAAATAAAAATAAATGAAACAAAAAATGAATAATGACTTGTTTTATAAATCATTTATAAACAAAAATCATTTAACATATGAATATTTATTATTTTTTCACTTATTTGTTTGTTTATCTTTTTTATTAATTTCCGGCATCTACTGCATACAATCGAGCGCGTCACAAATTGATTATTGATTTGCCTTATCTTGTTCCTCTCACGGCGCTTCTTTGTTACAAGAGGTCTTATTTGTAGAGTCTCCTCTGTTCATTGTGCGAGACATAAGTTAGTATCAAAGTATAAACATTGGATATTAATGAAAAAATGACATATATTTTATAAGGTGGACATATCTTCCAAATGTGGACATTACTTGGAAAAGTCGACATATACTCTAAAATGTGGACATATATTTCGAAATTTGGATATATATTCCTAAATGTGGACAAATATTCTCAAATGTGAACATATACCCGAAAATGTGGACATAATGTCAAAAAAGTGGACAGAATCATACTAAGGTGGATAAAATATTGGAGAATGATACATTTGCCTTGTCCAAATCGAGAATAGGATATAGCGTTGCAAGTACGACGATTGTATGCAGACTGTGACCATCGTTCTGGCATCTACTGCATATTTTCGAGCGTGTCACAAATCGATTGTTGATTCACCTTATCTTGCTCCTCCCACGACCCTTCTTCGTTACTGGAAGTCTTATTTGCAGAGCCTCCTTCGTTACCTGTGCGAGAGAGAAGTTAGTACCAAAGTATAAACATTGAATAGTAATGAGATAAAAATGACATATATTTCATAAGTTGGGCATATTTTCGAAAATATGGACATTTACATGGAAACGTCAACAAATACTCTGAAATGTGGTCTTGTATTCTGAAAATTGGACATATAATCCTAAATGTGAACAAATATTCTCAAATACGGACATATGCCCGGAAATGTGGACACAATGTCAAAAAATGGACATAATCATATTAAGGTAGACAGAATATTGGAGAATGATACATTTGGCTTGTCCAAATTGAGAATAGGATATAGCGTTGCAAGTACGACGATTGTGTTTATCTATCTGGCATCTACTGCACACAATCGAGCGTGTCACAAATCGATTATTGATTCGCCTTATCTTGTTCCTCCCACGATACTTCTTCGTTACTAGAGGTCTTATTTGTAGAGTCTCCTTTGTTACCTGTACGAGACATAAGTTAGTAGCAAAGTATAAACATTGGATAGTAATGAGACGAAAATGACATATATTTCATAAGGTGGACATATCTTCGAAAATGTGGATATTTACTTGGAAACATCGACATATACTCCGAAATGTGGACATATATTCCGAAATTTGGACATATTCCTTAATGTGAAAATATATTTCAAAATGTGGACATATACCCAAAAATGTGGACACATACACGAAAATGTGGACACAATGTCAAAAAAAGTGGACAATAACATAGTAAGGTGGATAGAATATTGAATAATGATACCTTTGGCTTGTCCAAATCAGGAACATGATATAACGTTGGGGCATAAGTTCGTTTGAATATCTCCACCTTCATGTGATCATCGAGGTAATTTCATCACGTTATGCTGCACGACATGAAATAAGACCTTTTATGTTTGCCTTACTCTATTTCCGTCACCTTCAACAATTTCTGTCAAACTTTCTCATTTTATGTCCGTCTTACCCTCTTTCTGTCCAACTTCGTTAATTTCTGTCCAAATTTCTCCTTTTATGTCCATCTTACTCTTTTTTTATCCAATTTTTTAACAGTGGACATAAAATTAAGAAAGTGGACAAATTATTCAATACGTTAACAGAAAAACTCGAAAGTGGATAATATGATTCACAAATTTTTATCTCTCTTTTTTATATCATAAATTCATTACAGAAATTTCATCACCCCCAAATTGATATTATCAACTCCAACAAGCTCATCACAAATTAGTTCACCTTTTAGATTAAAAATTAATCACAAATACTAGCATGATTATCATCAAATTGAGTAATTTCAAAAAAATCTCAGAAAGATTACAATTCAAAAATCTTATAATCATACTTTAATCTAAACTCCAAATAAATCTCAAAAAATTACATAAAAAACTTACTCCAAATAAATCCTCGACGAAGCCCTGCACCACTTCATCCTTTATGAGCCCTGCACAAGGAACTGGGAGAGACAAGCCTTGCACGAGGAGCTCACTTGAGCCAGGACGAAGGAGACGAGCTTCACGCTGGAGTTACTGTGATCTTCATGGCTTGGGAGCGGATCGAGGGTTCACGGATCTGGCTGGAGCTCACGGAGCTGCGGTCGGGGACGACTCGGGGGTGGCTCGGCAGCAGATCTCACTGAAGCTGCTGTGATCTTCACGGAGATTGTCGGAGCTGATGCGATCTTCACAGATCGGCGGCGAATTGGGGGCTCGTAGAACTTACTACGATCGGAGATGCTTGCGAAGCTCACTGGGCTCGCCAAATCTTCACATAATTGCCTCTCTTCTTCTTCCTCTTTTTTCCTCCCTCCCCTTCTCTCCTCTCTCTTTCTCTATTAAAATTGTGCACAGAAAATTGTACATAGGGGACAAATTTGACAGAGGGGTATTTTGGACTTTTAACAGCCCACAATGACCCATGTGCATAAAATCAGTGTACACAGGAATTCAGAAGTACAAATACTGGTATTGAGAGACTTTTTAACACACTTTTTTAGCCAGAGAGTTTTTGGCACAACTCAAACTCCTTGAGAACCTAAAAGCAAATTTCTCTTTATGAATAGAAATATTTCGCCCCAGCCTTTTAGCAATTATTTTAGCCCTAGCCTCATCCACATCAGTATATTGTGATAAAATAGCGTTTTCACCTATTTTCTCTCAAAATCAACTCGCCTTCTTCTCCCTCATATAATTTTGTTTCCTTTTTACCCTTTTCTCAGATCCAGATACTGTTCTTCACCGCTTGACTTGAAGGAAGTGTGCTTTCCATTGCAGGTGAGTCTCGTCGCGAGAAGCTTCAACCCATGGATTATTAGATCTCAATCTTGAGATGATAGAGGAGATCGAATCAATTACATAGCAGGGAGAGAGTCAGATCTATAAATTGAGAAATTTGGATTGTATATCGATCATTCCTAGTGGTGTCATTTTTATGTAAATTGCTAAAAAGAAAGGATTATGGTTTATTATTGCCTTTTATTAAAAAACAAAAGTTTTGATAATTTTTTGTTTGGAAGCTTGTAGAAGGGGTTGTAGTCTCATTTTTGGGCAGAGTATTGCAACTAAGAATATGTTTTTTTGTGAAGACTGCTATCATAGCTTTTGTAAGGACTGCGATCATGACTGCAGTCTTATTAAAGGGTCAAAACAGAGTATTTTTGTGAGGACTGCGATTATATTCGCGATTAATAAAAATTAAATAATAAGGCATTTTTGTGAGGACTGCAATCAAGGTCGCACTCTCATGGTCACAGCCTGTGAACACTCAGAAAACTGATATTTTGTGATATAAAGATTCAGAAATATGACATTTTTGTGAGCACTGTGATCATAATCACAGTCTTCTATATACCAGCAATTCACATTTTCAAAACGATCTGCTTTTTTAAGCAACTACTACGGGCATTTGTATTTTTTTGTGTGAGAAGCGTTTAACGCTTGACACATGGACACACATTGTTGGTTTAAAAAGAAGATAGTCCAGACGAAAAAATATATGCATGGTTTTTTTTTCCCTGATTACGTTTTAACATAGGTGGTTGTACCAAATCCCCATTTATGAAAAATAATAAAGGAAAGGAAAAATGATAGAATTATATAAGGAAAACACTTAAAATGGTAAGGAAAGAATTGAAAATAGAACAAAATCTGCAACAATAATAAATATAGAAGGAAGAAAGTAAGTTTACAAAATATAATAAAATTTTGGAAATTAAATAAAATGAATAATTAAAAAACTTGAAAAGGAGAAGTGAATATAAAAAAAGAAAGAAACAATAAAAAGGAGCATTAAAAAATGAAAAACAAGTCTAGAAGAAAAAGGAAACAAACAATATGAGAGAGAATAAAAAAAATGAAAAGAAAACAAATCAGAAGAGAGAAAATAAAATATAAAACAAAACAAAAGAGAAAACAATTAATAGAAAAATAAAATTATGTAGACAAAAACATGAAAATAAGTAAAATAGAATTGGAAGAAAAAGTAGAGCAAGTAGAGTGTAACTGAAAGAGAGGATAGATTAAAAGGAAGAGAAGAAAAGAAAAAACTATCTACAAAAGTAAATAGAGAAAAAGAATTAACACTAAAGTAGAACAAAATCTTTAAAGACCAAAGAAAAGGAAGAAAAAAAAAAAGAGTATTAAAAATTCTAACAAAAATGAAAAGAAAGAATAAGAAACAAAGAAAAGAGAAACACAAACAGTAGAGTGAATAGAATTAACAAAATATGAAAAAGTGAAAAGAAATTAGGGGAAAAAGGAAAAATTGGAAAGAGAGAAATGAGAATTGGGAAAAGAAAGAAATATGTTAGAAAAGAAAAGGAAAAAATTAAAAACTATAAATATAATATAAAATTGAATGCATTCAGAAAATATAATGAAAAAATTCGCAACAACCATCCACTTTCCTTCATAAGTAGGGAAAAAACTCACCCTCTTATTTTTATTTGCTACAGCCTCATTCACGTCAGCATAAATTGATTCCTTCCAGCCACCACTTTTTTATATATTTTCATTTTCTATTTTATCCATCTCTATCACCCCCAACGTTACTCTCCTCTCAACCCTGATCATAACGCAGAGTAAATCGCGGATCGACCTTTGCGCTAAAGTCAACATGGGGGTTGGAAGGGGGCGCTAAGCCCCTTGCGGGGGTTGCAGGTGGAGGAGCCTCCAGAACAATTTTTTTTGGAATCGACCTTTTTGCAGATCTCGTTTATTCGTGCTTGCAATGAGTTTTGTTTGTATTTGTAATCGATGCGATATTCAAATTGAAAAGCATTGGGGACCATTCGATATCGGTGAACGGGGGTTCTACTGATGATGGTGATCCTGATATGAGGGTCGCGACTATGATCGCAGTTCCTTATTAGAAGACTGCGACTATGGTCATATTTCTTTTATTAAGACTATGGTCATATTTTTTTATTATTAAAAATTAAGACATTTTGCGATGATTACAATCATTATCGCAGTTCTAATATAGGCTGAAAAATTGCTTTTTTGTGAGCACTGTGATCATGGTCGCAGTCTTAATAAATATTAGAAAATAATTTTTTTTTTGTGAGGATTGTGATCATGGTCGCAGCCCAATAAAGATTCAAAAACATGTCATTTGTGAGGACTGAGATTTTGTGAGGACTGCAATTCATGGTCACAATCCTAATAATGACATAGGACTGCGATCATGATCGCAGTCCTTTAAAACTCAGAATCATAATATTTTTTTTTTGAGAACTGCGATCATAGTAGTAGTCCTCATAAAGACTCAGAAATAAAATATTTTTGTGAGGACTGCGATCATGATCGCATCTTCGGCTTAATATTGCGGAGGGCATTAAAGTTCTTTTCACCACGCACGTTCTTTCTTTAAAAAAAATGTGGCAAGCGAATTAAATTTTGTGAGTGAGTTTTTTCCTATTTATGATTTGACATAGGTGGATAAAACGAAAGCTCCACAAATATAATATATTCAGAAAATAAAAAGAAACAAAATAAAATAAAATTTGAAAATGAAAAGGAAGAACTAGGGGAAAAGGGAATAAAAAAATAACAATGGGTGAATAATTGATTATGAAATTCAATCAATCCCTAATGGAGAGAGGCCACCCACCCCTTATGACTTTTTTTAATATGGTGCTTTTTTTTGTTGTTTCCTAAACAACCACGATCATAAATTAAGAACCTTTTTAACAATTTTGAAATTTCTCCTCCAAAAGATTTGTAATTTATGGTAAAAGTCTGTCCATTATCAAGTGGTTATCAAATATAATAATTGTTTTAGGCTAATGTCAAATTCTATTAATTAAAACCGACCGAGCGAAGCGAGGAAGGTTTTCTCCCGTGGCTTCTTCAGAAATTATGTCCGCCCGTCTCTTCTCTATTTCTCTCGCGCTCTCCTCCTCTCCCTCCCTTTCTCTTCTCAGCCACTGGTCATCTCCCTTCTTCCCCCTCTCCGCGTCCCCTCTACCTTTTCACCCTCTCTGATCCTTTCATCTCCGCACGAGTCCTCCCCCCTTCCTATTCCTCTCCTTCCTCCGGCTCCTCCTCCTCCTCCTCCACTTCAGACCCTCACCCCCTTTCTCTCCTCCCCTCTTTCTCTTTCGCTGTCGTCGGTCGGTGTCCCACCGACGATGGCCATATACTAGTTATATTGGAGACGATATTTTTCATTATTATGTCTCAAACCATAAAACTAAAATGGAAAAAAGGATTATTTCTGCAAACAAATTTTACAACGAACATACACTGTAAAACCAGAAACTAAGAAGGATCTAAACGGAAAACGTCCTATTATGCCCCATTTTCCTCCAAGTCTCTCTCTCTTTTAGTCGGCGGCCGATTCCCTCTTAAAATAACTGCGAGAAAGCGCTGTGCTTTCTGGCCCCCCCAGGTGTCCCTTTTCTCGCAAACCTCTCGCCGCCGATTGGCCCCAAATTTTTCGTCGATATCAAATCTCAGGTCAGTATCCTTTAATTCCCTATTAATCCTCTGTTCCCCCAAAAAGATTCACTCAAGTCGAAGACCTCCGCGATCTGCTAGGGTTTCAGTTATCAGATCTAGGGTTTCTCGGCTCATTCGTACGCTTCCACCCGACTTTTTTAGGGTTTCTATGGCGGCGGGCCGGCACGGGGGCTACAGGGACAACGAGTTTCGCGACTGCGATTCCGACCTAGAAGCTTCTAGAAGAAAGGACTACTACAGCGACCGCGAGCGGGGCAGGTCCGAAGATCTACGATCTAGGGTTAGGGTTAGATCAAGGGACATCAAAGAAAGAGAAGTTAACGGGTCTTATCGTTCCCCTTTGAGCAATTCGAGCGGTGGGAGCGGGAATAGCCATAAAAGGAACCACCTTTCTGTCAAATCGGCCGACCGGGAGCCCGGGGAGCTTTCGAGCGGGGAAGAGGATTCCAGGGTTAGGAGTACCGATGGGATTCTGAAGAAAGAGGAGAAAAAGAGGAAGTTTTCGCCTATAGTTTGGGATAGAGATGATAACAAGCAACCTAGTGTAGTTAGTTTGAGGAGCAAGAACGGCCTGGTTGATGGAGTTGGGCTTCCTCCGCCTCCGCCGCTTCCCCGTGGTTTTGTCCCTTCGAGTTCTGTGGATGCAAATGTTTCTATTGATTCTCCTAATGACCGGAGCTGGGGATGGTGGAAGAGGAGGCAGATCCTAATGACCGGGAGCTGGGGATGGTGGAAGAGGAGGCAGAGGAGGAGGGTTTCCGCTCGGCTAGGCACATTTCTTCTTCTAGATGGGCTGACAGTGATGAAGGTGAGGAATCGGATGCGGTAATTTTCCCTAAGAAGAGAAAAAATACGCCTCTGACTGATAAGAAGCCGCCAAGTCCTGAACTCGGGGAGGTTGTTATGAGAGAAGGATCTGAAGGGGCTAATTCGAAGTCATCTGAATCAGGTAGAGAGAATAGGGAGGGCAGTGATCGAGAAAATGAGGTGGATAAGAATGATTACATGGATGTTGACGAGGAAGAGGGTAATGGCGATGACCGGAGTGATCGAATTTTGGATACTGATTCTGAGGATGGAGATGAACGAGGGAAAACTCCAGAGCCAGCGAATCCACCTCAAAGGACTATAAACATGTTACAAGGTTGTAGAAGTGTTGATGAGTTTGAGAGGTTGAATAAGATTGATGAAGGCACTTATGGGGTGGTGTACAGAGCTAAGGATAAGAAGACTGGGGAAGTTGTCGCACTGAAAAAGGTGAAGATGGAGAAGGAAAGAGAGGGATTTCCTTTGACATCTCTGAGGGAGATCAATATTCTTCTGTCATTTCATCACCCTTCTATTGTTGATGTTAAGGAAGTTGTTGTGGGCAGCAGCTTAGATAGTATTTTCATGGTTATGGAGTACATGGAGCATGATCTTAAAGCGCTGATGGAGACAATGAAGCAGCCATTTAGTCAAAGTGAGGTTAAGTGCTTAATGTTGCAGTTGTTTTCGGGAGTTAAGTACCTTCATGACAATTGGGTTCTGCACAGGTACACTGACTTTGGCAATGTAGGACATCTAAGACACCACTTAATCTTAGTTCACAACTTTACGATCTTGGTGGAGTTATGTGAAATGCGTGTTTCTTCTGTGTAGGGATTTGAAGACATCAAACCTTCTACTTAACAATCGAGGTGAGTTGAAAATTTGTGATTTTGGTTTATCTCGCCAATATGGGAGCCCACTGAAGCCATATACTCACTTGGTGGTGACTCTGTGGTACAGGTAGATCCCCACGATTGATTTTTTGGGTACAATGATACTTCAGTGTTGTTTTTTCTCTTACTATGAAGCTCAATGTGGCTTTGTACTTGCAGGGCACCAGAACTTTTATTAGGAGCAAAGGAGTATTCAACTGCTATTGACATGTGGTCATTAGGCTGTATAATGGCTGAACTATTAGCAAAAGAACCACTATTTAGTGGGAAGACCGAGTTTGACCAGCTTGATAAGGTACTTTTTTTCTTTCATTGAGTCATATTTATCCTCATAGTTTCGGGTTATTCTATATTTCTTATAGACTTACTTCCTTGCAGATATTTAGAACTCTTGGGACACCAAATGAGAAGATATGGCCTGGTTTTGTGAAGTTACCCGGAGTCAAAGTTAACTTTGTCAAGCAACTGTAAGTTTCTCGTATCTTTGACGTGATATTTTTCCATCTTATGAATCGAAATCTTATGATCAACACACTTTTCCCAGGCCTCCAGCTATGGGTGATCTTGCTCAGGCTTCCTGGCTTGTCTTGGTGGCACTTTCAGTTAGGTGATGCACTGTTCATGCTTCTTTCAGCCACTGAGTCATTTCATTTTTATTCAGGTATAATAGGCTGCGGGAGAAGTTTCCACCCACATCATTTTCTGGACGTCCAACTCTATCTGAAGCTGGGTTTGACTTATTAAACAAACTCCTAACTTATGACCCTGAGAAGGTATAAAATAAGTCTAAAGCATGAATGTTCTAAGTTAAAAATTTATACAGCTTCTTGGCCTGTTTTAGAGTATACTAATACTTTGTACCATATTCTTGCAGCGCATAACAGCAGAAGATGCCCTTGATCATGATTGGTTCCGCGAGGTTCCTTTGCCCAAATCGAAGGATTTTATGCCAACATTTCCTGCCCAACATGCACAAGACAGGTACTTTAGGATGCTGAATCTACTTGTGTCAAATAGCTTGCCTAATTCTTTCTCAAATGGTATGCTTAGGCGTCTGCGAAGAATAATGAAGAGCCCAGATCCCCTCGAAGAACAACGTAGGAAAGAATTGCAACTAGGGGATCGGCTGGGTTCTGGAAGTTTGTTTGGCTAAGTTAATGAGATGTGCAGACAATCATGGCTTCCCATTTCCTCATGTCTTGTTCAAGCTGCAGAAGTCTCTCTGGACTTGTTTCTTTGAGGTGAGCCATGCCCTGCAACTGAAGTTGTGCAACTTGTGTTAAGAGTCAGACGACAATTGATGCTGTTATTTAGCAGGCAACCCTTATGATTGGGTGGAGTTAAGATTTTCTATGCCTTCGTCAAAACAGAAATTCTATTGCAGGTCACTTTTGTTCTCCATCACCAATGATCATAAAAAGGTTTAGCAGCCTGCAGCAGGTGTGGCATATTGGCTTTTATTATTCTTGGTACCATCAGTTTCACTTTGAAACTTATTCATGTAACATATCCCTTACTGACATTGTAAAAGATGCTTCAAAGCTGGATTTTAAATACCATAGTTTCTGGATATATTGCCTATATATTGGTGAACTTTCTTTTGATATTCACATTGTGTTTGCAAGAGACAGTTGGTCTGAAGCGGGGAGGGAGGACGTTGTTTGCTTTTTCAGTACCAAAGAAATTATGGATAACTTCCTGTAAGAAAGGTAATTCACTGATTTATTATGATGGTTGTAGGCAGTGTCTGGGTTTGCATGTGCATGTTGACAAATTGGCAATACAACAGTTGCATACTGTCATTTCAATTATAACTGGCTGAAATGGAATCTTGACCTTGCAATCTTTATTCAAGTACACTTGATGCCATACACTGTTAGGGATCTGACAATATCATATGACTAATCATAAACTTTGATGCATAAAGTAATCGCTGCATGCTGGAGTAGAGCTAGATTTAACTTTAATTCTGACTTTCAATTTCCCTAATGAGGTTTTTCTTTTACTTGAGCATAAAAGATTTGCCTAATGCTTAACTGGAAAACATTGCACTCCTTTGCCTCGTATCATAATACATCTTTGCTAATAACCAACTTTTCCTTACCGTTACCAACTTTTGGGCTTCCTGTCTGACCTGCTGAACTATTTATGTACACTCGCCTGCTACCTTACTCAAACTTCTCTCACATGAGCCTACCAGATGTTTAGTGTCACCCGGCTACGGTCTGTATTTCAAAGGAAAAAAGATGTTTAGTGTCTATTCTCTTACCATCCCTATCAATGCAACTTCTTGTCCGGAATAAACATGATTCCAAAATTTCAAATCTCAAAATCGGTATCGGAATTGGCTGACAGTTCGTCGTATTAAAATCGGGCATATCGGCTGTATCGGTAATTTTGTCTCGGTTCATTTTGTCTCGGTGTTATCGGAATCGGTCATTTTTAAAAAATAAATAAATTATATTTTAAAAAAATTATTAATAATTAGAAGCATTTGAGAAAATTTAACTAATCTAACAAATAAATAATTAATCTATCAAATATATCTAACTTAATATTGTGTGTGTAGTTTAGCCCAGGGCCAAATAGTCTCGAACCCAACTTATATGGGCTTCACCCAAGTTAAACTAAAAAAACATGTAAATATAATTAACTATTCAATTTAAACTAACCTTTTAAAAGATCCACCCATTTATTTCCTTGCTCCTGTCTTTCCCACCGTTTCTTTTATTCTTCTTGCGTCCCTTTTCTTCTCGCGACCAAAGCGTGGCCTCTTCTGGTCGTGATAAAAAAATTTTGCTCCCTGCCTCAAGTGTGACGATGAGGGCTCCCTCGTGCGAAGACGACGTCCCCTCTTCCTCCCATCCTCAATCTTTGCTACAGCAGCTATGATAACAACAGATCTCCTCATCGATGACTCTCTCTCTTCTTTGATCTCAGCAGTTACAACACCTGATCTCTCCGTCGACATCACCCAATATCTCTTGATGTTGCACAAGCCCAAGAGGCTCTATCCATACCACAACGACGACAACTCCTCCGGTGAGCCTCGGGTTAAAAGATTTTTTGCTTTTGTTTTTTTGAAATTAGAAGAGACAATAGATGAAATTAGTAATTTTCCTTTCTTTTTTCAAATCAATGGAATAAACTTCAATTCAGATTTTTCCCAGTTAATTTCAACCGCGAAAATCGGCTGATTCTGCCCGATTCTCAAAATTTCCTCCCGATTCCCAACTGACACCACTGAAATCAATTTTACCTTGCTAATATAGACTATGTCAATGGCCGATTCCTCGTATTCCATGGCAATACACTTATGGCACACTTTTTTACTTTATGCTAGACATCCATGTTCTACTCATTCATCGAACACCTCAGCTTAGGCCCTGTTTGTTTTCTTGGAAGAGAGGAAGAAATGCTCTCTTCCCTCCTCTGGTGTTTGGTTTGTGGAAGAAGAGGCTCTCTTCCTTGAGGTCGGCTCCAATATGGTTGCTGATGTGGCGAAAGAGGGGAAGAGGGGGGTTTTCTTCCTCTCAAAAATGAGTTGGAGAGAGGTGGAGCACGCGGATCAATGAAAAAACGAGATTTTAATCTCTTTTTTCATCAGCAGGAGAGAGGGAGAGCCGTTGCCCATCAAAAGAGAGGAGAGGGAGAGGAGAGAGGCCGCTGTTGCCACCGTCGTTGTTGTTGCCGCCACCGCAGCTCAGCAGGGGAGAGTGATAGTAGAGAGGAGAGGGGGGAGTGGTGTTCTAAATATACCCGATATAACCCCGATATGATATTGCGTTTACGGCACCTACCCGCAATGATTTGGCACATCTAAACCGATATAGCATTATTCGTCCAAAATCGCCTATAAATAGGCATGGACCCGATATATCGCCGCAATTTCGGCGATTTTGGACCCGATATAGCGTTTTACACCATATTTCTAGGTTAGGTATTTGGGTAATTTGAGTGATGTGGCAATGTGGCATTTTTGAAGATTCTACACTTGGATAGTGATTATGGATTCATGGCTTAAGGCAAGTTATCGAGTTAAGTATATCTTAAACATATAAGTATGATATTTTATGCAGATTTATATAATTTATGCATATCCAGTCTTTTTTACAAATAGATTCCAGATATTGAATTGATTACATTGTGAACTTGCTCAGCCTTGATTTTGATGGTGACCTCGACCTCGTTGCCATTTTTGTTGCTAATGATTACATGCCATGTGTATGCCATTCTGTTCCTGCCCTGCTAACTTGTAGTTCTTTATCTTCTAATACTTTTCTTATATTCTAGTGCTGATTGTAATCTTGTATCATCCAACAAATTGTACTGGCGAAAAGAATGACCAATACTTTCAGTCTTTTCACAGATTATAAGGATGTAGCAATATTTGTTTTAACTTCTTGTAGCATGGTATGTAGAAGAGAATGCCGACCAGTAACAAATAAGAAGTCATTGAGTAAAAGGTTCCACATTCTGTGATTGATGTCTCCGCATTTCAGAATAAAACATAAAATAATTAAAGAGAGAGATGCAAACAAGCTACAAAGTTATCTGCTCTAAAATACAGCTGAAAATTGTGAAAACTCAAATTAAAAGCATTCAAAATTTGAAATCCTTATCTGTCCTGATTATCATCTCCAAATTCCAAAAGCATTGGGCGCCTGTCTAGTGGCGTGTGGCAGAGGCAACGGGTCTAGCAACAAAGTAGGATCAAGCCCTAGAATGTTAATATATCTAAATAAAACTGCGGGCTTTAGTTATATATAAATGTTTATATCCATAAAGCATTCGTTTACTGACTGATCCAAACAACCTTTTGAAACTGGACATCCATGAGCCTATGCACACAACTACCCACTAACACCATAACATGCTGAAATTGGACTATCAGGAACGACCAATATGGGTTGGACATGTTGGTTTGGGCCTATATTCCGCTCAAAAAAACCACATCATATATGCTTAAGGTGTGGCAGTGATTAGTCAGACCAAGTCTGATGATACCATATGCTCCTGACATGACAATTTTAGAACTGCAGACATTATTGGACCCTGATTGTTTTAATGTTGGTTTATACAAAGGATCTGAAGACATATCTGTTCTTATGGTTTAGAATTGCCTCATATTAGAAAGCTGAACCTTGGTTTTAGGCCTGTATCGCATCCAAAAAAACACATCATATATGCACACAAAGTGGCAGTAGAGCCATATCTGATGACACGATATGCATCTGTTATGCATACACGCTCGGCATGGATGATTTAAAACACTGAGGAGTGCAGACATTATTGGCGTCCAATTGTTTTAATGTTGGTTACCTTGTTCATATAAGGATCTGGTGACAGCAGTCTAGTTCTTATAATCTGGTTTATAATCACCCCATATAAGAAAGATGGACCATAGATTGGGTTCAAGTTTTAGATATTGACTTTGTTTGGGCCAAATATTGATAGGCATTTTCTGTCCTAACCAGATTAATTGTTAAAATAGCTCAAACAGGAGCATTCTGAATGCATTTTCCATGAGCTCGAACCCAATCATATCTTGCACACTTGATATGTAGATTTGGGTTAAATCCTTAACCTGGAGGCTAGACACAAGATCATCTCATTTGTCTAGAACTCCTTTTGCAAGCTCCACCCATCTTCCTGTTCTTACAAAAAAAAATAATAATAAATAAATAAATTAACACCCTCATCCTTCGGTCTACTGCCTAGTCAACGCGGTAACCCTAAACATCTACAGAGAGAATTATGTCTCACCCTCTCAATAAAATATTTTGTAATTGAAATCTCTCAATTTTCATTCTGATATTAGATTCTCCTCTATGTCCACGGTGGTATTTCAGGGCTTGCTTGTAAAAGTCATGAACCCTCTCGGTCTTTATATTCTTTTGTATCTAGATCTTCTCATTCCTTTATTAAATTGACCTCCCAAACACCTCAATCTTCTATTCTTTTTTGTATCAGGGATTGCTCATAAAAGTTATCAAACCTCTCAATCTTATGTTCTTTTATATCACTGTTTGTTCGCTGCTTCAACAACAACCAATCCCCACCTGTCCGGCGGCCGCATGTGCGCGCGGGGATTTGGGGATTTGTTGAAGGTGCTTTGATATCTTAGTAAAGTTTGTTTTGCTCATGTTATTTTCACGAATTATCATATAGTTGGCTATTTTTTGCGTGATTAATATGATATGCGATAGATCATCCATGTCGTATGCCTTCATTTTGAGTGCCCACCTGCCTTCCTCCATGAAATGGCTGGCTTATATGCCATATGCTTTCCAGAAACTTGGCTATTCAGAAATGTCTCGGCTTCATTAGTATGTATTGTATTAAGTTGAAATCTTTCATCTTTTTGGTGGCTTTTGAAATTTTACTTTAGTTTATACAAGGAGTGTAAACATTTCAGAATAACCTCCTCGCTTTTACCTCTCAATATCTCCATGCTATTGCTGTTCTCCATGTGTGATGCCTTTCTTTATCTACATTTTGTTCTTTAAAAGCTACAGATTTGTCCTAGCTAATATCTGGAGGAAAGCTCCCATTGTTATATATGTTTTGCCTGCATAAAGCCAAATGGTATTTTATGCCCTTACTGAACATTTATACTCTGCTCAAGAATCAGTTGTTCATCATATACAGTTGCATATTTGTTTGGGAAGCAATGAAACAACCTCGTTCTTTTTTCTGCTCTTCTTCGTTCTCATGCCAGCCTTTTTTCTCAATTGAAAAATATACCAAACCCCACAAGTATTGTTTTGTCAAAAGTCATGCATCGTCTGACACAAATGTTCTCAAGTTGGCGCATATGCTGATCCGCCCCGAAAGAGAACATAGAATTATTTGAAGGGACCTGTCTTGGCTTTTCTTTTTCTGGAGTTAAATTTGGTGCCATGTTTCACTTACTGTTTGGTGTCATGCTGTGCTTTTGGTAATTCTGAGATTGAATCACCACCTTGTCTCCATCTTGGGTTTAAACAGGGTCTGTAGAGCTTTCTTTCTTTAGAAAGTACCTTTTTATTTATTTTTTTAATTTTTTGTAGTAGAAGTGGTTTTTGTCAATGGTTACGGTTGTGCCCAGCTCACAATTTTGTCTAGGTATGCAACCCCACACTCACACCCCCCCCCCCCCCCCCCCCCCCCCACCCCCCCAAACACACACACACACACACACACACACACACCCACCCACCCTCAAATGGTTTACTTAGTTCCTTCTGTGATAATACATGTTTCATGTTTCAGTCTTCTGCGTGGCTAACATGTGGGTTTCACTTGTTAATTCCCTCCTTTTTCCCATGCATCTGCTGGGTTTGAACAAGTGGCTGAGCCACAGCTGCAAGTTTCTGAAGGGAATGGTTACCAACTCACTATAAGATTTTGCTAGTTTTGGCATCTTTTTTGTTAGTCACTTTCTCCTACTATTGATTTGTTTAGCTGTGGTTTATGAGTGAGCAGGTACCTCTATGTTGTATGCTTGTTCCCCTGAAGCTGGCTGGCACGGGATTTGGCACCGGCACTGCCATCACACATGCTAACTGGGAGGAATAATCTCCACGGCGGAATCTGAAAACTTGTTACAATGTTCGTATTTGATCACGCTTTGTTTCCTTGCATCATGTTATCGTCTGCTTGTTTGATAGGATGCTGTCGCTAATTATCAGGCCTAAGAATCCATTTACAAGATGAGCGCAACAGGTAAAGACATTTTATCAGTGATGTTTGTATCTCTGTTTGGTATTTACGTCTGTCAATATCGATGCAAGAGAACGGTGAGTAATTGCTGTTTCAAGGTCCTTTTCGAGGTGACTGACTAGCTGCTGCTATCGAGGGGGAGCTTTGGATCGTTCAGAGAAGACATTATCCCTGGGGCTCAAATGTACATGTGCTGCTTCGCTTCACGCCATCAACGTACTTGAAAGAGATGCCAACCTCACAAATAGTAGTTCAAGTTCTGTAGCAACTATCCGATTACAGGTAGAGATGAGAATGGACGCGTTTATGAGCTCTTATTGAACATGTCTAATAAAAATTTTTCTATAAGAATATGAAGTTTTTTATTTTTTTTATAGAAAAATTTCTATTAGACATATTCAATGGGAGCTCATGGACACGTCTATTCTCATTTCTAATTACAGGGCTACAAAATCAAGCCCTTGCTAATACTCGGTGTCTCTTCGCCATGAACTTGCCTAACAAAGTGTGTAAAACACTTTTTGAAGGTGAAACATTCTTGACGTGGTGGAACGGGAAAATGGACTCTTTTGTTTTAGTTATGGCTTCGATCAAGATAAATATTTTAAAAAAAATGTTCTAGTTTCGATTGACTGACAGTACTAAAATTGTGACGGCTCTCTTAGGGTAAAGTAATGCGATGTACTTTCAAATATTGTCTAAATCTTATATCCGACTAATTGAAAGTTCTTGGTCCTGCATGTTTAGAGAGAGAAACTAGAGAAAACAACACTCTAGTTATGATCGATCAAGATAATTTTTAGTAGACAAAAAATCGAGCTTGTGATGAGCTATGTTGTTATATGAATGAATGGTCACATGGAGATTAATTTATGTAATATCTTAGGATCTATCAGGCCTTAAATCGCATTTGGGAGAGTTTCAGGTTCAAAATGGAATTACCGAAACTTGACCTTATTAGGGAGTCAAAATAAAGTTACTGAAGCTGGGGTTTGGAGGCTCCCAAAACTTCAGAAATTTGGGGTTTTTGAAACTTCACTTTGAGTAAATTTTTCATTGTAACTTAAATGTATCCCACTTTTAAGAAACTGGCATTTATATGGTCAGAAGCCCCACTTTCATTTAAACTTAAACCTAACCCTAATTATGGAAATTGCTGCCAAAGGAGGCCTCAAGCTTTAACTTCACATCTGCTTTTTTCATTTTTTTTTCCCCTTCATTGGTCTTGTACATGTAACAATAACAATTAGAAAAAAAAATAGACAAGAAATAAAAAGATCTAGATATCAAATTGATCTACAACCAATTTATTCTTAACTGAAGTTTGGTTAGAATGTTATGTACACTTAATTGCAGAAAATACTCCTGATCTAATCACTAAAATCAGAAAATCTCCCTTTGTCTAAAATTTATCATTGAGCCCTAACATTTTATTAACAGGTTTGGATGTTGACGGTTGATTAACAATTTTAATTTTACATTAAAAAAGACTTATTTACCCTATTGAGCTTATTTATTTCTCCTTTCTTCTTCCTTCTTCTTCTTCTTCTTTTTCTTTTCTCCAACCTTCTTATGTCATCTGTAGAATCCAAAACCCCTTGTAAAATATTTTTATGTTTGAGATGAAATTCATATATCGTAGTTACCCGTTGGTGATTGTGTGTCCTCAAAAGTTTCTAATGAGAGAATTCGATAAAAGTTATGAATTCATGTATTTTGAAGTTTAAATTTTTACATATGTTTCTTAAACTTTTATAAAAAATTCAGCTTTTTTTGTAGCCTATTGGAAAGAAAGATTACTATTTATGGTTGGTTGAATGAGAATCTTGCAAGAACCAAGATAATAAATTTAGAGAAGAGAGATAAGTTTTAATAATCCGTTAAGGTTTTTAAAGTAATCAACTACTAGATTTTCTAATGAGGATTATGAGACAAAATTGAAAAATAAAAGAAGAATTTTGGGCCATTCCTCATTAGGTTTGTCTAAGAATTTTTTTTCCCCCTATTTTCTTCTTCGATTGTAATCTAAAACAAAATGAGAAGCACTCTATCCCATTACTTATTCTTGGAAAAGTTAGAAGAAAACTAGATTTTGATTAGAAGAAAATCTAATCTGTTTATCATTTTTTCACGATCCGACTACACTTCATAATCTTCATGTGCTAAGTCATATTCATAAAACAAATCACGTGAATTGGAGTTCGTTTAATTATTGATCTAATGATTCTATTTGTTATATTGTTGAAATATCGTTAAATTTTTAACCATTTCATACATGAGTAAATGAGTTCCAAACCACATGATTTTTTTATATATATACATTATAGGTTATGGAGATCATAATGTGCGCTTAGATCATAAAAAAAATAAATAAGAGATTAGAGTTTTGATGCACCATCTGACAGAATTTTGTTAGATGACATTTAAGATACATACACATATATGATCCTATAATAACAGTTCTCAAATTAAATTTTGTGAGAACTTCACGTTTGGTCATCTCATGGATAATTAGAACCGTTCATCTTCATGTACATACCCTAATTAGGCTAATCATAAAAAGTAAAGTGATTCTAATTAGTTTTACTCATGCATTAAGTGGTTACAAAAATATATTATATTAATGGTAGAAAAAAAGATGCCATTTGATGCATTAACGGAGTTTGGAGATTTTGAATCTGGGCACCAGATCCATGCCTATATGATCAAGTTTGGATTTTGGGATGATGTCCACGTGCAGAAAAATCTGATCAAATACGTACCTGAGTTTTTGGGTTCTGGTTGACGCGAGCAATGTGTTTGGTGGAATGTCGAAGAGGGGTGTGGTGTCATGGACGACAAAGATTAGTGGAGGATGGTTGATCAAGGAGGCGAGGGAGGTGTTTGATGGAATGCCTGAGAGAAGCTCGGTTTTATGGAATGCGATGCGATGATCTCGGTTCAACTTCAACACCTCTCTATCTTTCATCCGATCCATTTGTTTTATTGTTGTACGCACCCAAGCACACCACACATTTGTTGAAACTCCAAAATGAAATTCTCCTCTCTTTACTAATGCCTACTGGATATTAGCCTACTTGGTTATCGATTGAGGATGTTGCAAAGACGCAGCTGTTAATTTATGCTGGTGTTTCTTCAACATGTCTGGTTACTGTACTGATTCCTTAGGGAAACATAGTGATCCCCCTTCAGTAACCCAAGACTTTTTACTCTAAACTTCACATTACAGGCAATAGGACTCCTCTGAATTTGCCCAGAAACTACATTCTGTTTATTTAGTGGTCCTCAGTGAAATGGTGATGTAGTTGTGCTTTCTCATGCCATGCTTTCTTCATACAATTATGAGTGCGGTGATAATTATCTTTGGTTTCAGTCCTGACTGCATGACAGAAAATTCAATATAACCTTAAATATCACTGTATAATATATTCCTTCTAATATGTTACTGAAACAAAGAACTTGAATGATTTCAGATGATTTTATTTGTGGATCGTTTGTTTTGCAAAATGCACTGGGAGACTCAAGCTGTTATAGGGGGAACATTGCCACTTGTATATCTCTGTCTCAAGTCAATACTAAAGCATGTGAGTGTTTTTGTACTGTTGGCGTAATTCTATAGTAAGCAGGAGGTATTATCTCTTCCTCTTATATTACTTAAAACAACATTTGAAGTCTGCCTTGGAATTGCATCATGAGTTGGCCAGTATTATATTGATAATTTTTTAAAATAATCCAAGTTATATGTATCAGTTGCAGCAGAGTCTAAGAAAGGATTTCAAGCTATTTAGAAAGGAGGATGGATAATTGTTCCTCTACCCTTTGGTTGTTTTGCAAATATTTTTTTCTTGGCTTCATTTAATACTGTTCAAGGTGGGTGATTTTTTTTTTTTTTTAAAAACGAGTCTAAAATTTCTAGGGTTAATGGATTGAGTAATAGAGAGAGTTTTGGAGTTGAAAAAGAATTAAGCTTGTTGGAGTTACGTGTACTTATTAATTACATGGATATACTAATTAATTTGTTAAAAATCATATCTTCTGAATTTTTTTTTCACGATCCGACCACACATTATCATCTTCATGTTCTAAGATGCACACATATAAAAAATTAATTAATTTAGAGTTCGTTTACATATTGATCTAATTGTTCCATTTTATTCTACTGTTAAAAAACCGTTAATGTTTGAACACAAAGAAAATGAAGTAAACAAACTTCAAATCAGGTGATTTTTTTATATGTATACATCTTAAAATATGAAGATGATAATGTGTAGTCGGATCTTAAAAATTCAATTGAAAACCTGATATTTGAGTGCGACATAGGACGGAGTTGCCTCCTGTGTCAGCTGATTTCCATTTCTCTCTCTCTCTCTCTATATATATATATATACTCTCTCTCTCTCGAAATGTACCTCATCCGATAGCTGAGAGATACTCTCTCAGCTATCACTTCAATATTGTTACCCCTGATCCCTGATATACGTATCACAGTATCAGTACTCGATACAACGTATAAAGTTGATCTGACCTTTCTGGTCGTCTGATTGAGCCGATTTCAGTTTTAGATATTATTTTTCAATATTTTAGATTTTTCAAAATTTTCTGGATTATTTTGGAAAATCTCCGAAGTCGGTGTCGACCGATACCGATAATCGGCTCCACGATTTTTAATTCTCAAATGGAGATGCATTTTGGGAATCTGCTTTCACTTTGTATCTTAGAATCATATTATCTACGCTATGATATTTTTGGAGATTTTTCTAAATTTATCAAAAATCCGGCCAAACCGGTGTCGACCAATACCGGCGCAACCTTCCAGGATTTTTAACTTGCAAACCAAGCTGAATCTCTTCAAATGGTTTTCATATTATATCTCAGAATAATATTCTCTAGTTTCTATAATTTTTGAAAACCGTTCGGAACTAGTCCAATATTGACCCAATAAAATAATAATAAAATATTATTTTTATAATCTTTCTTTTTCTTCTCCTTTCTCCACCGCCTTCTTTCCACCGCCAAACCCACCGCCTCAATCTTCTCTCTCTCCCCTTAAAAAATCTGTCCCACTCTCTCTATCTCTCAATTCTCTCCCTATTTTTTCTCTCTCTCTCTCTATTCCTTTCTTTCCTCTCTTTCACTGTCTCTCTCTCCCACACACACTCTCTCTGTTTTCTGTCTGCCACGGCGGCAGACCGTCGGCGGACTTGCCGCCGGCGATCTGGTGCTCCCCGGTGGCCGGCGAGCTGGTGCTCTCCGGTGGCCGGTGTGCCACCGGGCAGCACCCCCTCCCTTTCTTCTTCTTTTCCTTCTCTTCTTCTTCTTCTTTTCTTCTTCTTTTTCTTTTCCTTCTACTTCTCTTCTTCTTCTTCTTCTTCCTCCTCCTCCCCTGTTCTTCTTCTTCTTTCCTTTCTTTTCTTTTCCAGTGCTTCTTCTTCTTCTCCCTCACTCTCTCTCTCGCTCCTTCCTCTCTGTGCGCGGGCCCAAGCTGCCCTGGCGGCCTAGCGCCGCCGCCAGCCGCCGTAGCAGCGCGGCTGCGCGGCCAGGCAAGGGCAGCAGCGCTGCCCTGTTCTCTCTCTCTCTCTCTCTCCGCTGCTGCCCTGTTCTCTCTCTCTCGTCTGCTGCCCTATTCTCTCTCTCTCTCTCTCTCCTCTTATCTCTCTTTCTCTCTCTAATTGGGTAAAACCCAATAACCCTAAAACCCGACCCGATAACCCATAAAACCATTAACTCATTACCCATATTAACTTAAGTTATGGGTTTGGGTTATCAGATCCAAACCTGACCCGTTCTCTTACCAAACCCGCATCCAAAACCAATAAAGGTAAACTACAGAAAACCCCCTGTTAATTTATAACATTTACATTTTTATATATGTATTACATATTTAACCCCCTTTAGATGGTTTCTAGCGTTCGGGCGATATTTGGAACATCCGGACGTCGAATTGGACGATTCTGGAACCGTTGCGATCGTGAAAAAGAGAGCTACCTTCCCATGGCTAGTTTGTGAGTGTTTTTGTTTTATAAATTATATTTATTCATGTTTAATAAATATTGAAATGGTTAGATTACTAATCCACATGTTTTTCTTGCATCTATCACATCACCGGACACTGTCACTTTATGGACATCTATTATGGCTATGCAAGACTGCTGCATGTGCACTGATACACACATATTCCATTATACCAGATATTTTCACTATTACACTGTCACCATTACCGACCCACCGGTACACTGAACACTGTATTGCATGTACATATCCGTTACACTGGATATCGTTATTTCATGTTGTTTCATGTACATGTCTCACCATTACATAGATACTGAGATTCACGGCACGATTACTGCATGTTTGTGAACTACTGATATATGGATACGCTATTGCACGGGATACGCTACATGGATACTCTATGTACAATTACTTCATGTCTTACACCACTGTTATATAGACTCACCGGTCTATATGCATTAATTGTCTATGTATTCCTGTTGCATGGATCATAGTTTATATTATTGCTATATGGATATTCTTGTATTCCTGTTATATTAACCACTGTTTATGTTACATGGATTACTGTTACATGAGTAGTCCGTCCTGTAGTCCCGTTATATGGTTATTTTCCGTTACTGATATTGATATTCCCGTTACTGGATATGTGAGCTGTTGATATGCGATGTGTGGAACTAAGTGCCACGTGGGTCCAAGCCATGGGGGCCATCTCTAGAATCCCACATATATTGTTTCCCGTTTCCCGTTATCTTGTTTTATGCTATTAATAGAGCTCAGGTCCTGTTATCATGTTACATGTACCATGCACTGTACTTGTTCTTACTACACTGTGTACTTTAAATATAATAAATATAACTTGGGGATGGGGGAGACTTGACGGTTGATTATATCTTATCGGGTGGATGTACTGGATCTATATTATTAGTCCCACTGCAGGGAATGGTAGTGCTGCCTACCGATTGTATATAGCTCCATGAGCTCCCGTTTCTTGTTTCGTGCTCCCCTCTTAGCGGAGGGCCCTGGTCTCAGCAGCCAGGGGTCCCTTTAAGGCCGTGATCCTGGGTATGAACGGGATACACCTACCCGATAAGAGCTCCTCGACCATTTAGTTTCCAATTAACATAATAAAACAGTATAAACAATAATGACGACAGGAACACTTGTTACTTGGTCACTACTCGTTTGGATAATGGTACCCGTACGCCATGTCCGGATGGGTTCTACTGGAGTGCGGGCTCTAGCATGAACTGTCAGTGGTATGGGACACTGAAAGAGATTGATTAAAATACCAGGTGGTACTGACTGTTATTATTGTATAAATAACATGACTTGCCTGATACATGTATACTATTGTGTAGTTGTACTTGTTACTATTCCTGATATTTTATCTACTATCATGTTACCTGTAGACTTTGCTACATTACCTGATGCTTGTTACACTTCATGTGGTGACACACTCTTCATGTACACGTATACCTTGCATTGCATGCCTTTAGTTTCTGTATATCCTATAGACACTATTCCCGTATGCTTACATCGTTATAGAATGGTTGCATACTTCATCTACATGTTCATATGCATCACGTCAAAAATGTTTATTATATACAAACATGAGACTACTGTGGACATGACCCGATAATAACATGCTAGGTGGTGATGGTATTAAAATCTGATATTGTTATATTTCTACTGATTCTTAAATTCCTAGTATATGATCTCACTGATACATAACCACGTATTATATATTATTATCGTACTTGTATTACTATAGTACATATTACTGCCTCCTTCATTTTACCACTCACTAGGTCGCTTTCTGACGACCCTGGGTTTGCGTGCCCAGGTTGGAGATCCGAGTTATCGTATTGTCAGATAGTCCATTGGATTCACATAGGAGACTCATCATCGAGACCATTCATAGGTATCTTTGTGATTTGTTTCTGTCTTATTTATCCCTGTTTTCCTATCTGTTATGATCACTAACCTCTTTCTGCAGGTATTCTTGTACTTATTTCCTGCTGAAACTCTTATATATGTGAAGGTGATTTCCTGTACTGAGGCTTAGCGTACGTACGTGAGGGTTTTCTACCCTGCGTATGTACGTTGCCATAACGTCCCCGTACCTGCGGGATCGGGGCGTTACAAATATGGTCGCAAACTTACTGCAACATATTCACAGTCCACTGTAACATGGTCGCAGTCTTAAAAAATCATATATTTTCAGTATAATTAGGACTGTGACCATGGTAGCAGTACTCAGAAAAGACTGCAACCGGTCATAGTCCTTAAAAAAGACCGCGACCATGGCAACAATTCTCATAAAAACTCTGCGATTTAATCTCAGTCATCATATAAAACTGCGACCATGGTACCAGCACTTAAAATTGTGATTAAAATTAAGCCACAAAGTGACAGCTGAGAGAGAGTCTTTCTTAGCTGTCGGCTGAGGTACAGATCCCTCATATATACATACATATATAATATACACACACATACACATATATGTTAGAGATATCAAGGACAACACATGACTTCTTTATCTTTATAAATATATAATTTGTTGACCCGAAGGACCATCACTCTAGTTTTGATGATGATCAACTCATGTCGTTATAGTACTAATGATCTTGTGTTTAATTAGTGACAGATTTATGATCAAGATCTTAGTAGGTGCATGGCTTCAACAAAGGATTTAAAGTCAAGTTTTGGAGCTAGCACGGTTTGATCCAAGAGCCATTGGATCATGTTTGGACCAAGTCAAGAAGATGAGAAGCCTTCAAGTGAAGACTTCAAGAACATGAAGACTTGTGTCTAGGTTTGTTTTTAGTAAGATTTTGTTTTAGTTAAAATATAAAGGATAGAATAGTTGGTGGATTGCTCAAGTATTCCATACACACACACTCTTGATTTATATGTGTTTTTATAAAAGAGATTTCATTTTAGAAAAGTTGTTTAAATACGGTTTTGGTTAAAGACTATATAAATCGTATTTAGAGCTTAATGTCAAAAACATAGATATTTCACCATGTTTGTGTAGTGGATCATATTCATACACTCTATGCTTTAAAAGAGTTTAAAATATCTTGTTTTTGTATTTGGAGAAGTTTTGAAAAAACCAATTTTGAAAAAATACAGTTTTTGTTTTGAACCAATTTTTTCAAGTTACAAAAATAGTCCAAATTATTTGTAACATGCCTTGATTTTATGCAAGCATGTTTGTTTATCAAAGTATATTGGTAAAACTATTTTTGTAGATTTTCTGTGAATTTATGAGATTTTATTTAAGCCAAAACGACCAATATTTTAATCCCTGAAAACTGTTTCCTGGCTTCAGCCGGTCGACCAGACGGTCGACCTACGTGCACAGACGTGCACGCTACTGTTGGCTGGAGGGCCGGTCGACCGACCCGGTCGACCGTCCAGAGAGCTTTGCTCTCTGGAAATGCCCCGGTCGACCGAGCCGGTCGACCGACAGAGAGTCTGCTCTCTGTTCCAGAGGCTCGATCGACCGGCTGGTCGACCGTATTTCCGACCGTTGCCGGTCGACCTGGCGGTCGACCGACAGCTCAGTCTAGCTCCATAACGGCTAGTTTTTGGAGCCCTATAAATTGGGCCATTTGGGGGCTATTTTCTACAAGATTTTCAAGTGGTTTTTGAGCTAGTTTTTCCAACTCTATTTAGAGGTTTTCCCACTTGTTAAGAGAGCAAATATTTTCAATCAAAAGGGGAGTTTATCAAGAGTGTTTAAAAGTGATTTTTGAGTTTTCCTTCACCTTTTCCATCCTAGTTTTTCTCACACTACACTTGAGCTATCCATTGACTTATTCATTCTATATGAGTGTTTTTGTGAGAGTATTTGTTGGTGATCAAAGTGTTTAGATCACCAAGATTTCTTTCTTGTACTTTGAGGAGGCGGACGTGTGTGTTCGCATTGTTTCGGGTCCTAGTGGGGACTCGGTGTTTCGGGTTCTTGTGAGGACTCGGTGTTTGAGGTGCGGCCTCGGCGAGCCGGTGGGCTTGCGGTGTGTACGGACTAGAGAGTCCGAGAGCTTGTAGGTGTTGCGGCACCGAGTGATCCGGTGGGATCGGTTTATAGTGGAAATCCTTCGTGTGTCGAAGGTGGGGATATAAAGCAAGTGTGCTCAAACCTCGAAACAAATCCCTTGTGTTTGCGATTGCTCTTGCTCTCTCTCTATCTCTTGTTTATATCTTGCATACTTTCATTATTGTCTTTATCTTTCATCTTGATATATTGTGTGCTTAATTGTATATGCTTGGGGATTGTTTGCTAACACTTGTATTCAACTAAGAGAGCCAACGCGGCACCTCAACCCATATCTAGGGGAATCTTGAGGAGTTAGCCCAGAGCCCTTGATGGGGAATTCGGCTACACTCTTGTGTTATACGTGGTGTTTAGTTTAAGATTTTGTGTTTGCATCATAATTGTTTTTAATTCCGCATTTAGTGACCATAAGATTAGCCATCACCTATTCACCCCCCTCTAGGTGATTTACATAATTGATATATATTTAGAGAAAAATGTACCTCAGTCGCCGGCGGAGAGACTCTCTCAGCTGGCGGCGGCGTGACTGAATCTCAGCCACATGTTCTGGCCGCAACATTATCGTGGTCACAGTTTTTTTGTGAGGACTGCTACCATGCTCGCAGTGTTTTGTGAGGACTGCTACCATGGTCACAATATTTTGTGAGAACTGCTACCATTGTCACAATACTAATTAAACTAAGAATATCTGAAATTTGCTAGGACTACGACCAAGGTCGCCTAGCTGAGAGAGTCTCTCAGTTGGCCTCTGATGCAGAGATACCTCATATATTTAATTGTTGTATCCATGGGTTTTCCAAAGTCTTCTCATCTAATATCCATATCGTATCACATTTGGTTCTTGTATTCCTATTGATTCGGCGCCACACCCAGAGAGAGAGAGAGAGAGAGAGAGAGAGAGTTTAGTTTGGAGTTGTCCAAAGGCGAAATCAGAAATTATCTTTCAGGGTCTCCTAAAAAAAAGAAATTATCTTTGGGGGGCCAAGAGAATGATCTTCGTTTCAAATTTGAAGTCATCGACCAATTTCAAAGTTTTATCAATATGTCAATAAATTCAAAAGATTTGGAAAGAAAAAGAGTTTTAAATCATAAGTTTAAGGAAAATTCTACTCATATTTGCCTTTTTTACTGTCTACACTCATCTTTAAAATGATTTTTTCAGTTACAATTTTACTCAAAGATGAAAAATCTATAATACCCTCTATTTTCCCTCTCATTTTCTCTCCAAAGATATCCAACATTTTTCTTTCTGCACCTCCTACTAAAATTCTCTCTAAATCCTAAAACTCGTCTGCCTCTTTAAGAGTTTAATTCGATTAATGGAGAGTAATGACATACGAGAAGATAGAAATTATGTTTAATTGGTTGTTTAAACTTTGAAGGTTACAACCTCATGGATGAAAGTTGGGATGCCATCAGAGTGGATACGGATCGGATATTGTCTTTATCATATCTGTATCCGCACCTAACCTTTGGATACGGATATGGAAACGGATATTAGCGGATGTGAAAAAATGATATCCAAATTTGACAAAATCAGATATCAGATACAGATCGGATATTAGTGGATCAGATGCGATACTAATCGGATATGCAAAAATGAATAAGGTCACGGATAAACTAAACGGATATACTTCTATTACTTTTTATCTCATTTATAACAATATAAAATGTGATACATACTATGATATTGTTTACATATCGATGTTTCCAGCATATCCATTGTAATTCGGCTTCAATTACATTGGATTGCATCACCTCTGGTGCTAAATGTTGACTCAGGTGTCATGATTGATATCGATATACTCAAAATATTTCGTGCTTCTCTTGCAAGAATCAGATATTTTTCACTTTTATTTTTTCACCAACTCAAAATATTAAAATCTATTACCTAATTCCATTGAAGAATAGTCTATTCTATACGTATATCGTTATCAAGCACCCAACTTTCGGATACCAGATAGAATACACATCGGATATTATTTTTATCATATTTATATATGCACTAACCTTCGGATACGGATATTGACGGATGTGAAAAAATAATATCCGTATCCGGGCGGATATCCGCGGATCATCCGCATCCGATGGCACCCCTAAACGGAAGGGGCAAGCACAGAAAACCTGGATCAAAAGTTATAACAATGATTGACAGTTCCATGATTGTGTCGGCAGTGGGCCTGAAAAGCTTTTTAATCATACCAAGAAGCAGGTCTGGGCATGTCAACATTCTAGGACTTGGAAGAGAAAACAATATAAAGCCAGACGACAATGCTGCCGGCTTGACTGTAATTCATCCTATAAATGAAATATTGCATTGGCATAATGCAATTAAAAGAGAGTTGAATGATATTTTAGAAGCAGCAAAGAAGGCACAACATTTTAGCGGAAACAAGCATTGTTTCTTTGAAGGGGAGAACACTGTGTGAATTACAGACAATATTTTTAAATCTAACTGATGATAAGATAGAAAAAAATATTTCAAAAGGCTTTAGAGAGAGCAAATTATGATAACTTGAAATTGATAAGTAGGTGAAAAGAGAAGAGTGAGTGTGGACATTAAAGAGGGTAGGTGGACTAATTGATTTGGTAAGCTTTTTTATTATAATAATTTCATAGTCATATTTAGGGGTGAGCAGAGTTCGGTTATAACTGAAATAATCGATCAAAAATAGAAACCTGAAACCGAGCCGAACCGAACCGCTCTAATTCGGTCGGGTTTCGGTTTTGTGCTCCAAAACCCGAACCCGACCGAATCGAACCGAATCTCTCACCCTACTCAAATTCAATTTAGTGAATCATATAGATCATAATAAAAACTGGTGGAACCTTATCTCATTACTTTTAGTAATATCATCTTTTTTATGTTGAATATGTGAAAGTTATGTTACCATCACAATTGAGAATAATATTTATATTAATATAGTTCTTTTTTTTCATTGTTATCATTAAAAGTTAGTAATAATTATATGAGTTTTAATATAAGAGCTCAAATATAATGTAAAAGTTTTAGAATATGAAATTTTCAATTCACATTAAGGTAGGTTTAGGATGTTTTTTTTATTTCTAATTTGGACATTGAATATTTGAGATTAGAATATTAAAAGATGATAATATAATGGTGATTAAAAAATGTAAGAAATGATGGCAATATATTGGTCTAACCGAAAAAATCGAAAATCGAACCGAAGTGAGTCGATTCAGTTCGGTTCAGTTACTAAATCTAATCGGTTTGGTTCGGTTTTGTAAAAATTAGCAAAAATCGAACCGAACCGACCGATGCTCACCTCTAGTCATATTAGGCTATATTGAAGTGTGTAGATTGTAGGCTTGTAGGCAAGGAATTTTCCTAAATTTAAGAGAGAATATTTGAACAACATATTTGAAAGGGGATTTCCTTTTCTTTTACTTTACCATTTTTTTAAATGATCAAATTAAAATATCCTATATACTATAAATGCAAATTAAATCAACTAAGATCTATAATATGATCTCCAATCTTCAAAGAAAACAATTAAATAATTCCAAAAATAAGTTATTTGTTTATTTAATATCTTTTAAATGCATGGAGCCATAAGATGGACATGAATATGTGGCAAACAATTCAATGTTATTGCAAGTATCCCCAAAAGAGTTTTTGTTGTAACAGTGCATATTGAGATACTAATTTGAAAGAGCAACATCGTAGTCAATAATCTTCTTTCAACTCTCAAATGACTAGTGATATGCCACATGGTTCTACACTTTCATAGATGATGATAAGGGAACCTATGAAGAAGTGACAAATTTCTTCCTTTTCTCATCAACATCCACCAATTAGGGTACATTATATGTTGTGCAAGAAGGAAAGAAACCATCCTCTTCAAAATCAGCAAAAAGACTAAATTTCCACCAAGACTTTGAGCATAGCTTTCAAATATCATGAGAACTTAATCTCTTATTGCAGTATCAGTTCAGTTTAATTTACCCCTGCAATTTTGCAATGGAACTGTTAAAAGAAAACCGAACTTGAGCACCGAGTTCCATAATTTTAAAGAAATGCATAAAAAAAGACATGCAGGCCTTGCTAATCACTGAATCACTATTCTATGCAATCTTATACTATGAATTTGGCCGAGTATTGGAATGCTGATGCTGGAATATGTTTGAAGACTCTGATCCCCTAAAAGATAACCATCTCTTGCATGAGATCTCGGTTGTATGAATTCGGCAACTCAAAGATCTGTGTGTATTGTTCACATGATTCGCCTGCGAAGCATGAAAGGGAGTAATGAGTGGAGATGAAAAATAGCTATAATGCAAATATTCTGGAAATTGCTCTGGAAATAAAATATCCTATATATACCAGTATAGAGAGAATAAGCACAGAGAAAAGATATTAATTTGAGTAGGAGTCATTATTTATTGATTTACTTGCGTAATAACTCCAGATTAACACAATCACATATAGAAAATGTTGTCATCTTCCCCTCGCCCTTGGCTTGTTCTTGGTTCATGAAAATTGTGGAGTGTTGTTTCTTGGCTCGATGAGCTTAAAAGAAGAGTGTGAGCAATAAGATTGGTTTTCTTACCCTAAATTGGCTTTCGAGATTTTTTGGCAAAAACCTGTTTGCCCACAATATTGTTTACCATTGATTTCACCACACCAACTCATAGGGCTGACATCAATTTTTAACAACCGTTCATAATAAGTGCCAATGTTCATGTGCCCATAAGACACCATTTGCTCATATTAAAAGAAAATTTCAATAGATCTATCATAGTTCTTAGGTTCGAAAAAAAATTCAATAGATCTATGATTAGTTTTTGATAATGAATCAAAAACTACAAAAACTAATAATTAGAATATGTCTATTATTTGTTTTTTTATAACATTTATAATGAATCAAACTTTTGAAGCTTGGTCCATCCCTAAAGCCAACCAAGTTTTCCCTTTTTTCAGGTTGAATTAACCAAAGGAGCTGGAGAAAACAGTCTGTTGACTTTCAAATATCAGATGCTAGATTCTAATAATTGGCTTCATGAGTATAATAGTACATGTCTGTGGAGAATATATGTTACTCTAAATTTGTAATCTTAGCCGTGTTGTGGATGCATAAAAAACAAACAGATAGCAACTGGAAGCAAGTTTCCGCTATATGTAGTACGAACACTTGTATCATGAAGCCGTGTCATGTCCGAAAGGTGTCCGACACGCGTGTCGGACACACATGTCGTGTGTATCTTTAAGAATTTGCCACGTGTCTACGTGTCGTGTCCATTTCGACGTTGCCGTGTCCGTGCAACACTGCTAACCACGTGATACCTTCACCTTTTCACAACTTTGATGTCGGCTTAGAGAGAGCATGTTTTACAAGTTCCCTTCGCAAGATCTTCCCCGCAGCAGACTTTGGTATTGAGCTGACAAAAGCAACTCGCCGAATCTTTTTGTATGGTGCAACCTGCAGCAAAATCAACAGAAACAATGGCTTTAATACATTTGGTAGGATTATTGCAGAGTGCTGCGAGATTCTTTTTTTAAGGATCATACATTACATTGGATGTCATCAATTTCAAAGGATAATATGTTAAGACTTGGCTTACAAATGAACATTGATGGCATCAGCTTTGATGTTGGATATTTCTCATCTAACATAGTATAAGAGTGAAACCTTCAGGTTTGATCAGCAAGGTCCTAGTTCTAACTTTATCCTTGATATCTTAACATATTTGTTCATTTCCATGTGTATCATCTATCTGCAGGAGGCTTTCTACAAGCATTTGTGGTGGTTGACTTGGTGAGGGATGAGTTGTAGATAGGATGAGACTGCTCATACATTGTTTGAGCAACCCAGAGCTTAAACTTCTCGGAGTAGTGGTTTCTGTTTAAAGATGTCCGATGCACATAGCTCTGGCTAATGAATCCATTATACATGTACATCCAGTTAAAATAACTAACACCTAAGTTCAAGAATGTATAATGTGACGACGAAGAATAAAAAACTAAATAAGATACAACAAAGCTTTCAGTTATGAAGAGTTTGTCATAGAAGGCACCATGGATTTAAAAAAAATGGCTACTGAAAAATCACAGGCATGAAACAAATACATTTAATACAAATGCAACCATTTATACTAAGTTGGAAGATGATAATTAATACATGAAGGATATGTTATTAATCATTGTAAACACTTAGTTCATAGACCAAACTTGGAATAAGAACAAGGCCTGGGGAATTGTGAGAGCCGGTTGCAAGTAATGGTGGACATGGCAATGAAGTTTTCAGATCTTTTCCTATTTTCCATGCATATGAAGAGATGATGACAGTCTCCATGATCATTTGGAAAATAATGGAATAGTAATTTTTACTTAGATGATTATAAGAGTTGCAATACCTGCTTAGCAACAAAATCCATGATTTGTTCCTTCTTGATCTTGCTCCCAGGTTGCCTCACAACAAATGCCATTGGGATTTCCCCTGCTTCTTCATCTGGATACCTGTTCGGAGAGAGGAGAATAAGAAAAACTAAATATATAAAAGCATTATCACTTTTTGCAGCTTATAAGTTTTAGTTTGCATCTCTTATTGGTGACATGAGTAATGTATATAAAGCATACAACACTAGAACTTAAAAATATAAGCATAACATCTAGAATTTATAGCTAGCACTTTGTTAAATTTGTGATAACAAATGCTTCTCTCTTATAGTTAGAGTTCATATTGAGCACAAGATTCAACACTTCAACTTGTGATCATCAATAAACTTTCCTAGATGCTTCTGAGCCTATTGGACTGGGTGACCAGCCTGCCCATTAAGGGCTGTAAAAATTTAAATAAAACCAATACATGTGGCCTTAAAAACTCACAACCAGACCACTGAAATTTGTAGACTCTCCATTGAGCTTGTTTCTGAGTTTGATTAAATGAATAAATTGTAAATTTGATTGTTTTTGGTTCTTTCGTAGGGCCTACTCATGTGAAGGAGTTCTGCAGATGACCACCTACATTATGATGGGAAAAGTAGTGGATGACGATAAAGAATGATATAGACAGTGCAGAAAGGAACTAAAAAAGTTGTTTAATCCCAGACAGATTTTTAGCATGCAAAATGACTAATATAATCCCCTAGGTCACGCAATTTTTTAATTTAAATTGAACTTTTGTATTCAACTGTAAGGTTAATATGACATGTAGACTGTCATTGTTAACGTGACTAACCCAAAATCTTAAGCTGGTGGGTCGGGGGCTATAAATCATTTTACAAGGTAACATCTATATCCAACTTGATGACGCCACGCCGTTCGGCAAGTCTACATTAGGAGAAGGTGTATTGCATTTCTTTAGTTCTAGATTATTTTAGTTGTTCTGATTTTAATTTATTTTGAGTTTAGTTGTTTTATTTTATTTGAAAATTTAGTATCACATATGTTATGTCCTGAAAATTAGACTTTTATAAATAGCCTATAAATATACCTCAAGACCTCTCTTATTGGTATTGAATGAATGAAAACTTTCAGTTAACTTTTTGAGATTTAAGATCTTGAGGTTGATATAAGGGGTGTGAAGCTCGATCTAATACAACTGGTGTGAAGTTCTAATTTTATCAGTTTCTTTTTTTTTTCTATATTTATTTATTCCATTTTTTCAGACCCTAGTTTTCCTCCTCTGTTAGATTGAAGGCAATTGTGATTTTTAAATTTTACATCATTTTGATATCATAGCCTAGTTTTCAATCCCCTTCAATTTTTCTTAGATCCATTCCAAAAAAAACTAGGTCCAAAATCCTAGATCTGACCCCGGAAAAAAAGTCATTGTTCACCTCTTTCCTCTCAACACCTAAACCCTAACCCTACCCTCTGCAGCCGCCACCCCTCTCGGCCTCCTCCTCTCCAGACCTCATCGTCGACGCCCTCGTCGACAGCAGCCAATATTAGCAGCTCCCACCAATCTCCTCCTCTCTCCGCCTTCGCCACCGATGCCAACATCGATCAACAACCTCGTCAACGTAACTAGACGTTACCAGCAGCGATGCTGACACCGATCGATAACTCACCGCCGCCACTTTACACCCAACTGCCACCCACTTGCATCACCCGCCGCCAACCTCCATAGCATGCGTCAACGCGACCCTCACCCTCTGGACGACATTTACAAGCTCTTGTCGATCCTGACAGAGCTCGCCAACCTCAACATACCTGACAGCAACTTCGCAAAGCTTCGTCGTCATTCTCATCACCGTCTTCGTCTGTCGTCGCCTCTGTCTTCATCGTCATCGTCAAGAACTTCTTTCTCCTCTTCGCCACGTCTCTGCCAACTTCGTCTTCGTTGTCATCAGTTGCTTTGATAAGTGTTGATTTAATCTGAGCAGCTCCAGCTCTACCCGACTCGTTATCAATTTCAAATCCAACACGGATCCAAATCAAGTCAACCCGACCTGCTTACAACCTAGAATCTGACCCGACTTGGGCCGACCCAAGCCGACGGCTTAGACTCGAGCCAACGGCTCAGATTTAGTCGACTCGAGCTGACGACCAACGTTGACTCTGTCCTGACTCGGTTCTAACTCAGTCCCGACTCGGACCAAACTCAGCAGAATTGGTTTAGAAGCCATTTTGAGCCCATTTCAAGCTTGATTCGAGCCGTTTTTAAAGTGGTCTTTTTTTAGTCACATTCAACCAGTGTTGCAGCTGTTTCAGAGCTTTACTGCAAGAATTTTAGCTATTAGTTGTGAAAAATCGTCTAAAGACTCTTACAGGACTTATGTTTGAGCATGAACTACTCACAACCTTGGTGATATCGTTATTTAATTTAATTCAATTTTAATTATTTATTTCTTGTAGATTCTAGGGGTTGTGTATTTATTTGTAGTTAATCATGTATAATTGTTGATATTTATTGATCTTAATTATCGATTGCTTAACATCATCGTTTAGGATTACATTTTCTTGCATATAAAGATTGAGTTTTTTTAGGATTGTAATTTCCATCATTTAGTACATGCATTTAGTTTTTTTTGAGTCTAGAAACTTTACATAATCATCCGCTTATTTTTATTCTTTTGTATTGCAGCCTGTCCTAGGTTAACTTGTAGATATGTCTGAGTTTAGCATGAGATTTTGGCATCTCTTAGAGTCACGAAATACGAATTCACAACATTGCATTAGAGAGTGTAATTATTATGATTGCCGTGAGTCATAAAATACGGATTCACATCACATTAGAGAGAGTAAATATTATGATTGACATGTTATTAAGAGAGACGAAGTCCAACGAAAAAACAATATAGCACCTCTCGATTTTTATAGTACGTATAACCCTCACACATTTTGTGATTGAATAGCGCACCTGGACTACTTATATGAACTTTGTGATGTGAGTAGAGTCTGACTTGCTAAGTGAAAACTAAAATCTTTATCTCTGGATTATTGAACTACCATAGAAAGAAAACTAGCGAGAACAACGGATGAAATGAAGAAAAAACTTAAGAAAAAATTTATTCCCTCTAAATCCTGATTGTTTAAAGAGTTATTTTATTTATGTCAAGGAGACTTGATTGTTATGGAGTACACGCTTATGTTGTGCTACGGCAACAACCAGAAGAGGAATCCCTGAATCTCCCAAGCACGAAGAATAATTCCCAAAACAGCATAAATATCAAATCCAGAGAAAAGAACACGCAAACAACGATCTAACGAGGTTCGGTCTCAATGCCTACGTCCTCGGGGTAATGAAAGAGAGATTAATTGATTTGAAAAATCGATTACAATACTTGCAGCACCTCTGGTCTCAAGAGAGCTCCAGATTTCCCAACATACAGCAAAACCCTAGAAATCCCGTATTTATACAAAAGATTTCTAAATCAGCAAAAATCAACCCGCACCGACTGTCGGTCGACTGAACGGTCGACCGACCCCTTCCACTGGTCGACCGGTCGGTTGACCGGGTGCCCAACAGAGAGTTGGGTACTTTCAGTCGGTCGATCGGGCGGTCGACCGAGCTCCTTCCTTGTGCACGTTGTGCACGTCGGTCGACCGGGCCGGTCGACCGATCTCCTGCTACTACGGGCGGTCGATCGGGCCGGTCGACTGAACACCTGCTCCTGCTGCTGTTAACTTGTTTTGCTGCTGCTGCTTCCTTCGTCTTTCGTTGACGACTACCTCGACGATAACCTCCCTCTTTCCAACAATTCTCCACCTCGGTGAAGATTCTTCCAAATCTGAGCCGAACTGTCCATCGACTCGAGAGCGGTTGCACCAATGTGGTTGCCTACATACCCTGCCCAAAAGATCAAGCCATCCGTAGTTCATCCAAATGAGCTTCAGCAAGCTCAAGCTACCTGAAGGATATGGAGCAAAGCTTTGCAATAAGCAAACTTAACTCCCGACACCACCTTAGTAAGCATGTCGGCGGGATTCTCCGATGTGTAAATCTTCAACAGTTCGATATCACCCTCTTCTAGAATCTCCTGAACGAAATGGTACCTGACGTCGATGTGCTTCGTTCATGCATAATAGACCTGGTTCCTGGCCAAGTAAATGGCGCTCATACTGTCACAGTTAATCTTCAACAGATCTTGTTCCATGCCCAAGTCATCAAGCAACCCTTGAAATCAGATTGCCTCCTTCATGGCCTCTGTCATGGCCATATAATCAGCCTCTGTGGTCGACAAAGCGACGGCAGACTACAGTGTGGAGCGCCAACTCACCGGTGCTTGAGAGAATGTGAAGACATACCCTGTTGTAAACCGGCGCCTGTCAAGGTCACCTGTATAGTCTGAATCAACATATCCTATGCACTCTTACTTTCCCGTGGAGTCCTTCTCAAATACCAGACCTACATTAATTGTTTCTTTGATGTACCTCAAGATCCACTTCACCGCCTCCCAATGACCCTGTCCCGGATCATGCATATATCTGCTCACCATGGAGACGGCCTGTGATAGATCTGGTCTCGTACACACCATAGCATACATTAGGCTACCGACTGCACTGACATATGAAACGTGAGACATATACTCACGTTCTTGAACACTCTTCGGAGACATCTTAGCAGACAACTTGAAGTGAGAAGCCATAGGTGTACTTACAGACTTTGTATCCTTGCCGATATTGAACCTCTGTAGTACCTTCTCCAAATAGCCCTTCTGAGTCAAGCTCACCCTGCTAATCTCTCTGTCTCTAGTGATCTCCATGCCCAACACCTTCCTAGCTTCACTAAGGTCTTTCATCTCAAACTCTGAAGATAAATCCCTCTTCAAAGCATTAATAGCAGATCTCGACCTCGAAGCAATCAACATATCATCTACATACAGAAGTAGATAGATATAATCCCCTGTCGACAGCTTGTTATAGTACACACATGGATCATAGTGGCTACGTGTGTACTTCTTCCTTCTGATGAAGCTGTCGAATCGCTTGTACCACTGTCTAGGAGACTGCTTCAGTCCGTACAGCGACTTCTTCAGCTTACATACCATTTCATCCTTTCCTACAGTCTTGAACCCTGTAGGCTGAGTCATGTAGATCTCCTCCTCTAGATCGCTGTGGAGAAAGGCGATCTTCACATCGAGTTGATCAAGGTCCAACTTATACTGCGTAACCAAAGCCAATAGAATACGAATTGACGAATGTTTAACAACAGGAGAGAATACCTCATTATAGTCAATTTCTTCCCTTTGAGTATAGCCCTTAGCCACCAACCGGGCCTTGTAGCGCACCGAATCTTTTTGGAGGGATCCTTGCTTCTTAGCATACACCCACTTGCAACCTATAGCCTTCTTCCCTTTGGGCAACTTAGTGAGTTCCCATGTGTCGTTCTTGTAGAGAGATTTCATCTCTTCATTCATGGCTTCTTTTCACATCCTCGATTCCGAACTGATCTCAGCTTCTCCAAAGGTGGATGGGATAACCTCCTCAACGACTGAAAGTGCATACGCCACGACCATATCTGTAGTGAGTCAACCTGGTCTCCTAGTGTTCCTCTTTGGTCTTTCAACTGCAATAAAGTCAGGAACATTACCCATGACCTGTTCTTGACCCTGTTCAACATCTTCAGCACCTTCTTCAACTACTCGATCACTGCCCTGTGTCACCCTGGGAATGATCCTTACCGATGCTGATTCCTCTAGAGATGGTGGATTTGCATCAATCTCCACCTGTTGCGATAGCTTCTTGGTCTTGCTAGTCTCTACCTGCTGAGAGACCTTAGGCTTCATCATAGAAGCCTCATCAAACGTGACATCCCTGCTGAGTAGGAACTTGTTATCCGTTGGATCCCAAATCTTGAACCCTTTGATTCCTCGCTTGAAACCGATGAACACACCTTTCTTTGCCCTTGGATCTAACTTATCATCTTTGACATGATAGTAGGCTGGACATCTGAAGACCCGTAGCAAATCATAGTCAGTAGCTGCTTTTCCTGACCAAGCCTCAAGAGGAGTCTTCCCCCTATCGCAGACGATGGCAACCTATTCACTAAGGTAGCATGCATACGCCAAAGCTTCAGCCCAAAACTTCTTTGACAATCCTGCATTGGACAACATACACCAGACCTTCTCTAGTAAGGTCCTGTTCATCCTCTCTGCTATCCCATTCTGTTGCGGAGTCTCTCGTACCGTGAAGTGTCTCTCTATGCCCTCATCAAGGCATAGCTGAAGGAAAGGATCGAATTTGTATTCTCCTCCATTGTCAGAACGGAGGACCTTGATTTTCCTTCCAGTGCTTCTCTCCAAGTTAGTCTTTCACTTCACGAACAGTTCTAGGACTTCACCTTTGTGTCGCATGGTATATACCCAGCAGCGTCTAGAAAAATCATCAATAAACGACACAAAATAATGGTTACCTCCAATCGATGCAGTCTTGGTAGGTCCCCAGACATCCGTATGAACATAGTCAAGAATCCCCTCGGTGCAATGTGATGCTGTGCTGAACTTCACCTTGGTCTTCTTGCCGATGATATAATGCTCACAGAATTCCATCTTGCAGGTTTCGGCACCCTTCAGCAGCCCTTGTCTCGCAAGAGCTTGCATTGACTTCTCTCCTGCATGTCCCAGCCTCATGTGCCATAGCCTGGTTGAATCTTCCTTTAAACTGGTAGAAGCTGTCATTTGCCCTGTCACCGTACTACCCTTCAAGTATTATAGGTTATTCTGACGATCGGCCTTCAACACCACCATCGAACCTTTTGTCATTCTAAGGACTCCTTCTTTAATAGACACCCCAAGGCCCAATGACTCCAAAGCTCCTACAGAAATCAGGTTTCTCTTCAACTGAGGTACATACCTCATTTCCTTCAGCTCCCTCACCATCCCATCAAAATTCTTATTGGGATTGTACCAACACCCTCCATGATGCACGGATGATCATCGCCCATGACGATCGAACACCCCTCCAGCTTCTTAAAACTAGAAAATCAGTCCCGATTAGGGCATACATGGTATGTAGCACCTGTATTCATGATCCACTCATTTTCACCTGAGTAGCCTATGATGGGAGTAGTAACTGAAATGAGAACACTGACGAATCTGAGTCTGATCCATTTGCCTGTGATTTACTGCTTGGAGTGTTAACCACCTTTGCTAGATTTGCCCCAGACTTTGATTTTTTCTTCTTCCCCTTAAACTTCGGACGGTTCACCTTCCAGTGTCCTATCTCTCTGCAGAAAGCACACTGATTCCTTTTGAGATCCCAAAACCCTGGTCTGAACTTTGATCTTCCTCTTACCTCCTTGCCCTTCCTTGATAAACCCCTGCCTCTTACTTCCAGTGCCTCCGCCGATGAGCTTGATTGAGAAGGATGTCTCTCCTTTCTCCTCGTCTCATAACTTGTCAATGCAGACGACACCTCATGGTAGTCCAGAGTCTGCCTACCATTGATAAAGGTCAAAGTGAATGTCTCATACTCCTCTGGGAGTGAGTTCAGGAAGATGATCGCCTTGTCTTCCTCATTTACCATGACATCCACGTTCATCAAATCTGTAAGAAGCTTCGTGTATCGATTGATGTGCTCATTCACTGTGCTCCCCTTTTTCATCTGAAACCGGTAAAGCTTACTCTTAAGCTGCAATCTTGACTCGACACTCTTCGTCAGATATTTCTTCTCAAGGGTTTCCCACAGATGCTTCGCCGACGTCTCATGTTGCGCAAGATATTTTATGTCTTGCGTTAAACATGAACGAATCAACCCACACGCAGACCTGTTCATCTTTGCTCACTCTTCATCAGTGGTCGTGCTTCTCTTCTTCTCCAGAAGGAGAGTATCCTCGAGGTTTGATGCATTCAGGGCATTCATAACCTCACATCTCCACATCCCAAAATTATTTGTGCCATTGAACTTCACCACGTCAATCCTCGGATGAGGATTCATGGTCTTAACTGAAGCAATTTCTTCTGCCATCTAGATTACTTGATTCTCTATCTATGCGGAGAAATAACTAACTGGAAATAGATCACTACTTTGATAAAAATTAGATTTTTACCTTTTTCCTGAAATCCTAGATTGAGTTTCTCACCAGATCTGCTCCACAAAAGATTCCTTGAGCACTCCTTGCGTCCTTCTGAGATCGACACATGATCCCACGAACACAACTATCTCTGATCTGAGATCGACACACGATCTCCACCGAATCAGATCCCGAAGCCCTCTGAATCTCCAGAAAAATCCCAAGCGAAACCTGGGAAGCTCTGATACCACTTGTTATGCTACGACAACAACCAGAAGAGGAATCACTGAATCTCCCAAGCACGAAGAACAATTCCCAAAATAGCACAAATATCAAATCCAGAGAAAAGAACATGCAAACAACGATCTAACGAGGTTCGGCCTCACTGCCTACGTCCTCGAGGCAATGAAAGAGAGATTAATTGATTTGGAAAATCAATTACAATACTTGCAGCACCTCTGATCTCAAGAGAGCTCCAGATTTCCCAACATACAGCAAAACCCTAGAAATCCCGTATTTATACAAAAGATTTCTAAATCAGCAAAAATCAACCCGCACCCGACTGTCGGTTGACCGAACGGTCGACCGACCCCTTCCACCGGTCGACCGGTCGGTCGACAGAGAGTTGGGTACTTTCAGTCGGTCGACCGGGCGGTCGACCGAGCTCCTTCCTTGTGCACGTTGTGCACGTCGGTCGACCGATCTCCTGCTATTGCGGGCGGTCGACCGGGCCGGTCGACCGAACACCTGCTCCTGCTGCTGTTAACCTGTTTTGCTGCTGCTGCTTCCTTCGTCTTTCGTCGACGACTTCCTCGACGATAACCTCCCTCTTTCCAACAACTTAAATTTGAAGAGCTTGTATTTGAGTGTGGCTTTCAGATAAACCATCTGCCTAATGTATATATGTTTTATAACAGTCTGAGATTTGAGTTCAAAAGAGAGATGACCATACATGTCATGAAGTCTATCGAAGAGATGTTTCTTTTGGCTTTAGAGCTAGAATCGTCTCTTAAAGCACTTTAATAGATCCATTATCAAAACTAGAAAATAATGTTCTGCATGTGAGAGATATGGACATCATGCTTATGAATGCACCTCGATTGAGTGTTCTACATGTGAGAGATATGAAAACTATACTTACGAGTGCACCTCGATTAAGTATTCTATGTGCTTCCCCTCGATCAAGTGTTCTAAGTGTGAAAATTTCGGACATTATGATTTCCAGTTCTCCTCAAAAAGTCAACATACTGAAATTGTGCATACTAATGACATTAATAATTCGAGGATTGTCGAGGATATCCATATTCTTTCTGAGATTACTAGTGATGTTGATGAATTAGTAAAGTCTAGTACACCCATACTTGATCAGACTCATGTTCATGAGAAGAGTATTACTAACGTTCATGATGTATTAGTAAAGTCCTGCACACTCGCGGTTGATGAGACTCATACTCATGAGGAGAGTATTGGTGACATTTAGGATGCATTAATTGAGTCTAGTACATCCTCACATGACATTTGGTGTTCACTTTCTGCACCTATGAAAGAGGAAGAAATTGGGCATGAGATAGTCGCTACTAGTGTTGATACTGGTGAATCTTTTGATTCTTTTTTATTGTTTGTTCCTAATGTTCCTTTTTTAATGATTATTTGGAGTTCTTCCTTAAGTTTTTTCAAATTTTTGTTTGTAATAGTAATGTTATACCATTAGAGATATCTAATGTACATCTTCTTAGAAAACTCATATATTCTATATTTGTATCTGTAGGAGTTTTACCTATGCATTGTATTTGCCTTTTCAGATCTACTATTGACTGCAGCTAATTTGTCACATAAGTCAGCCCCACCTCTACCACCTTGATTCAGATTTGATGCATGAATGTCAGTTCCCCGACCATCATCATGACTCGATTGAGGTGTTACATGTAAGCCCAACTTGATTGAGTCGAGTTTTTTCCACCTCGGAAGAAGATGAGGACAATCATATCGTTGAGCAAGTCTACATTAGGAGAAGGGGTAATGCATTTCTTTAGTTCTAATTTTTAGTTGTTTTGATTTTATTTTATTTTGAATTCAGTTGTTTTCTTTTATTTGAAAATTTAGTACAACATTAGTTATGTTCTGGAAATTAGATTTTTGTAAAGCCTATACTAAGCCTCAAGACCTCTCTTATTGATATTGAATGATTGAATGAATGAAAATATTTTAGTTAATTTCTTAAGATATGAGATCTTGAGTTTGGTGTAAGAGGAAAGCCTGATCTAGTATAAAGAGTGTGAAGCCCAAAATTTATCAGTTTTTTTTTCTATATTTCTTTGTTCCCTTTTTCAAACCCTAGTTTCCCTCCTCTATTTAGATTAGAGACGATTGCAATCACCAAATTTACATCACAACTCCCATCCGCCAATGTAGAAGACAGTTCATGCTGTTTTGCACGTGGAAGATAACATGTGTAAGGAGGAAATAAATTATGCTTACAGCAAAATTTGAACTGGAGATCTTTTTACTTTAGCACTCAGTTCCCCTATTGGCAACCACTTCACTAAAAGCTTAAGCAATAGTTTTTGACATAATAGTTACTTTTGATTGTTACTCCTGACACTGCATTTTGGTCATTCTAAGGTAATAAATCCAATAATTGCGAACATAACCAAGACAAAATAGTTGAGTGATGGATATGCCTATGTTATTTATGGACAACGTGTATCAATGAAAGATGAAACATAGGTACATCAATCATGATTTCTATTATCAGTTATATATTTTCAAGAGAGTATGAAGTCTTTATAGTTACATACGGAATTACCGCCGCATCAGCTATTTCTTGATGAGATTGGAGTATATGCTCTAGCTCTGCAGGAGGGACCTGTAACAAGAGATATACCAGATAAGAGAGAAATATGTTTACATGGACTAAACTATATGTACAATCATCTGTTATTATTTTTGAAAATATTGAACACCTGGTAAGCCTTGTACTTGATCAACTCCTTTAACCTATCAACAACAAAGAGGAATCCATCATCATTAAAATAGCAGAGGTCACCAGTTTTAAGCCAACCATCTGGAGTCACGGTAGATGCAGTTGCCTGATCATCACCTACATAGCCTGCACCATGAAAATCAAACTTAATTTTAACAATCAGAAAATCAATAGGTCTTTCTCGCAAAAAGAAAAAACAAGACCAATTTATCAAATGTTTTCTCTCATAGGGTGCGCTTCAAATTGTTTGGTCACAAGAGACTACATGAATACTTGTTTTTCCATCTCAGAAATTAGGTATTGACTGTCTTTCTTTAGTCCTAATCATATAATGAAGCAATTGGACAGGTGGTCTTTCTGATGGGCAGCTCTACCATACAGAAGAAAAGAGAGATCTCAAAGAAACGTCTGATGTAAGAGACAAGGAACGGAAGTGCATGTCAAAATTTAGTGGCATGGTTGCTTTCCTATATGACTTGATCCTGTAACTTCCACAACCCAGTCCCACCCGTTTAAATCCAGGTCTCCATGGCATATGAGGAGAAGATTGGTAGCATATTATTTTCATTCATGCGTTAGTACAAGAGCCAAATTAAATCACACGAGCATTGTGCAAGGGCACAACAGTTTAGAACTGTGTACATGGCTCATTTGATCATCGAAAGTACAATTTACTGAACCTAGTTTCACTTGGTTATGAGATTCTAACACTGTTTTAGATGTTTCTTTTTCTTTTGGGTGGGAAAGAGGGTTGGTCGCATTAGTTATTTTGCAACTCAAATCATTTTCACTACTATAGAAATCTTTTGTCACTGTAGTATAATATGACACTCAGTATATGAACAGTGTTGTCAAGGCGCAAAGTGCACTGCGAGACGTAAAGGATCTAATTTGTGTGAGGCGTAAAGCGCAAACGAGGCAATGCGTCTCACTTCAGTGAGGCACAACTGCTTTTCTTAGACTGTAAATATCAAATTTCTGCAGAACTATAGATTGAAGAAAAAACCATGAAATTAGTTTTTATTTATCAATCCCTTTTGAAACTTATTTTCAGAATAATCACAGAATGTAAAATTGCATTTACATAAATTTACTGGAATATTAACACTAAGCCCAAAATCTAAACAAAATTAATTTTATGGTATAATTCTATCTTTTCAAGGATTTTAATAAAAGGGAGTTAATTATTCCAACATAATAATAATTGGATTCATCTTTATTCTCCAACAACTAATGAGATAAAAATCCAACAAACATTCTAAAAGAATCTCCTATCTAATAAGGATGCAATAAACTCAGTCGAGTGCATAAAATAATATCCAGAGCGCATGTAAACTCTACAAAGAAACAATCGAAAGAAAAGAATTTTATCTTTCTACTTCCTTTTATTTTATCTTATCATGCATGTTTAAAATCATAAAGGTAACTTTAACCATGAAAGAAAATATTTTCAAATTCTTTCAATCATGCAAGAGATAAGGATCCAATAAATCAAAACATATGATTCAACAATGCAAAGAATCACAAGAATAAATTATATTTCACAAGACAAACAAGATTGAGCCAACCGTCAAACTAGAGATATTACTCTGGCACCAAATGTTGGTAATTTTTCAAACATACAACACATTAAAAGTGAAAGGCATAGATCATACCTTCAGCCATAGCAATTAGATTCAAAATCTTGTTTGAGAATACTAGAATATTTGTGATTTGTAGCTAATCTATTGAAGACATTATATCCATAAAATGATGAAAACTCACAAGAGAAAGACTCTCTTGTAGACTAGAGACCCTTATCCCTCTAATTATTTGTAATAATTCTTGATGCCATCTTCCCATCAAAGAATAATAAATAGAAGTAGATGAGTATTTACATCCCAAACAATATGTTCCCACATTTTAGGGAAAAATAACTATTAGTGTGTTTTTTAAACTTCTAATAGGACACATAAACTGAAAAATGGTTATTTTATTTTATTACATAAAATAACATCCAACATTCTCCCACTTGTCCCATAGATTACTTAACATGTATCAATTTAGACATTAATACATGAACAAATTTTTTTTCCTATATCTTTGTACTGAAGCAAAAGAGTTTAAATCACATGAATCATGACGATAAGTCCTCTAAGATCAAGTATTACCTTCCATGTATTGTAATGTAACTTTCTCCTTTGAATTGGAAAAATATGTAGGTCATATCTCTATGAATGAGCTTGCAAATGCTTATTCAGGGTCTATTTAATATTTGTCATTCTCTAAACTTATGTATACAAATAGAAAATGAGAAGACAAAATTGAAATAACTGGAGTTTTCATATCGACCAAAAGCGATTCAAACATAAATAGTATCTCAATTACATGAAATCTACAATATAGAACTGAGTCACATATGCTCAACATGCTTTTTATAAGCTTTAGGTGGCAATTCTTTCGTCAAAAGATCTACAATCATCAACCTAGCAATAATACGCTCAATAGTCACCTTGCTTGATTTCACATGTTCCTGAAGTTGTAAATACTTTATGTCGATGTATTTACTACGGCTTCCACTCTTATTATTCTTGACCAAAAACACTGTGGCGGAATTGTCGCAGTAAATTCTCAACAGCTTAGAGATTGAGTCAACAATCTAAAGTCCTGAAATAAATCTCCTTAACCAAACAGCATGTGATGTCGCTTTAAAGCATGACACAAACTCTGCTTCTGTAGATGAAGTAGTAGCCAATGATTGCTTTGCACTTCTTCAAGATATAGCCCTCCAGCTAATAAGAAAACATATCCTGATGTCGACTTTCTAGAGTGAGGGCATCCAACAAAGTCATAATCCAAATATCCAACCCCCCTCCAAATGAGATTTGCTAGTATGTAAGCTTGTAGTTTTTAATCCCTTGAAGGTATCACATGACTTCTTTATAGTTCTCTAGTGTTCTAAACCTGAATTATTGTGATATCTGCCTAACATTCTTATTATATAAGGAATGTCAGGTCTTGTACAGACCTGAGCATATATTAAGCTCCCAACTGCAAAAGTACAAGGAATGTTCTTTATCTCTTCCATTTTCAAATCATTACTTGGGAATTGGTTCAAACTAAATTTGTCACCTTTAACAATCTATGTTATACCAGGTGAACAATCTTTCATACGAAATCTCTCAAGAATTTCATTAATGTAGGTTTCTTAAGACATGTTTCCTTAAAATATGTCCCTTTCAATTTTTATGCCAATGATATTAAAGACTTCACATATATTTTTCATGTCAAACTGTTGTGAGAGAAATCGCTTCACCTCATGAAGCAAACCCAAATTATTTTAAGCAAGCAAATTTTCATCCACATACAGAACTAAGAAAATTATTTTGCTCACACTGACCTTATGGTATATACACTAATCCATAACATTCTTCGTGAAATCAAATGAAGAACTAACATTATAAAACTTCAAATAACATTGGCGGGAGGCCTGTTTTGCCCATATATAGATTTTTTAAGCTTGCAAATCATGTGATCATTCTCATTTGAGATGAACCCTTCTGGTTGTTTCATGTAAACTTCTTCCCCTAGATCTCCATTGAAGAAGGCCGTTTTCACATCCATTTGATTTAGCTCTATATCAAAATAAGCCACTAATGCCGTGATTATTCTAAATAAATCATTCTTTGAAACAGGAGAGAAGGTCTCATAATAATCAATTCCTTCTTGTTGAGTGAATCTTTTGGGCACAAGTCTTACTTATATTTTTCAATATTGCCTGAGGAGTCCCTTTTAATTTTAAAAATTCATTTACAACCAATAGTCTTTGCTTCTTTAAGTAATTCAACAAGATCTCAGACTTAATTATAAGCTATTGTATCCATCTCATCTTTCATGGCATTGTACCATATTATCGATTTGCTTCCACTTATGGCCTGTGAAAACGTAACATGTTAATCTTTAACACCAATATTAGTCTCAGATTCTTACAGGTACACAATGTAATCAGAAGAATTGAATGTTTTCTTGCCCTATTAGATCTTCGTAATGTTATATGAATATTCTCTTATTGAGGAAGTTGAATAACTGGATTTTTTGGAATATCCTCATGATAGTGTGGTTCTTTAATAAGTGGTTGTTCTTAAATTGTCAAATCCTGATGACTATCCTAAAAAAATCAGTGTATCTGAAGATTCGAAGTGGGTCCAAATTTTGATTTTTCTCAAACACTAAGTTTTGAAGTTGATCACTCCGACTAATCAAATCATTATCTAGAAATTTTGCATTCTGAGATTCAAATCTTATTGCATGAGACAATAAAATTTGTATCTCTTACACTATTCTGAATAGTCAATGAAATATTCAGTGACTGGTCTTGTGGATTGTAAACTCTAACTTCAACTAGACAACCCCATATATATACATGTCTTAGACTGAATTTTCAACCTTTTCATAACTCAAAAGGCTTTTTGGGAACTACCTTAGTCAGAGCCCTATTTAGTACATTTGTCACAGTTTTTAGAGCTTCACTCCACAAGAATAATGAGAAATTGAAGTTACTAATCATACTCCTCACCATATTTTTTAAGCTCTGATTTCGTCTTTCAGCCACACCATTTTGTGGGGTGACCCTGGCACTGTGTATTGAGCAATAATGCCTTGTTCTTGTAAAAAAAAAAATCACAAATGGACCGTAATTGTTCGTTTTCAGTGTACCTACCATAATATTCTCCACCTCTATCTGACCTCACAATCTTAATTTATTTACTCAATTGTTTTCCAACTCCGCCTTATACATTTTAAAAGCATCTAGCGCTCCATTCTTGTCATAAAGCAGAAAAAGATACATATATCGTGAGTAATCATCAATAAAAGTGATGAAATATCTCTAATCATTCAAATACATATCATAATGATCCTAATGTCAGTGTGTATAATCTCTAAAATATCAGAACTCTTCATGCACCATTTTTTATTTTGTTGATCTGCTTTTCTTTTATACAACCCACACAAGTACCAATATTAGTAAAATCAAGAGCCTCAAGGACTCCATCATTTATCAATCTTTTAATTCTTTCAATGAAGATGTGACCTAATCTTCTGCGTCACAATCTCTGTTTTAAATATCAGCCGAGTCGGCTGAGATATCGGCTGATATCTCCTTTTTTGCCTGTTGTCGATACAATATGGGGAAAATCTTCGCCATCATTTGCAGCAAAAAACGGCCGATATTTGAAATATTGAGCGATAAATCGCCGACATTGAGCGATAAATCGCCCAAAATATCGCCTGATATGAAATAACTTATATATTGCACGACTGCGTGAAAATGTACAATATTTTTTTACTGTCTTTACATACATATTACATTATTTTTATTAGGTAGACGATATCTGTGACACTATAACAACTTTTATTTATCAATATTTCATTATATATAGTGTCCGATATAAATGTCTGCATATCCCCTATATCTCCCCTGATATCTGATATTCGATATCCAAAAACCCCATTTGATAAGATCTCGATATTCGATATTTAGAACCTTGGTCACAATATAGAATATGTCTCATTTATAACCATACTTAATGCCAACATTATCATGCATAGTCAGAAGACTATAGTTTAGATAATGATTTAAATAAAGTCTGAATAACCATTATTCAAAATACCATCACAAACAACATTGTCTTTTAACAAATGAAAGGAAGTACCAACGAAATTAAAACTAAAACCATGATACAAAAGTCTTGAAACTGAAATAAGATTTCTAGAAAAAAGATGGAACATAAAAGGTTCTTTTACGATCTAAAACAAGGCCACATCTTAGAACAAGTCTATAGGTCCTAACTACTTTCGGCTTCCTGAAAAAATAGAGCGTTCACTTTCTAGTGGTTTCTTTTGATTTAAGAAGCTATGCATGCTACAGAATCAATCCACCAAGTGTTATGAGAAACATGAACCATATTAAGTTCGTAACACACTAAAGAAATGAGATTACCTTTTTTCAAGCCAAGTCTTAAATTTGGGACAACTCTTCTTCACGTCTCCTTGCTTTTCATAAAAGAAGCACTTGACAACGCTATTATTGACCTGATTAACAGGTGCTTTTGCCTTTCTTGACTGGTTTCTTTTCTTTAATCGCCAAAAAAGCACTTTCAATTCTTTCTTAATTCAGTCTCCTTTCCTTTTGCACACACATGGCCAAAGTTCATTAATTGACCATTTTTCTTTATATCTATTGTAGAAAATCTTAAAAAGTCCCTACTCAGATGGAAAAGAGTTAAGGATGAAGTGAACCAGAAATGGCTTAGACATCTCAATCTCCAATGACTTAAGTTGAGCAGCAATATCCCTCTTTTTTATTGTGTACCACTCTCTCCTTTGGTGCCATCAAACTTCATGGAACACATATTTGTCATCAGGGTGCTAATTAATGCCTTGTCAGAAGTTTCAATCAAGAGCTTTGAGATATTCATTCGCTTTAGCACAGTCATGAATTGAACCACAAATATTTTTTCCAATATGAGACTTAATAAACATCAAATTTAAGCGATTAGATCGATCCCAACATTCATATGATGTTTTCTTAATTTAGGTGCTTGATTCCGTAGGAATCGATGGCTCAACCACACGAAGTGCTATATTAAAGTCCATGCACCCCAATGTAAGGAGAATTTTCCCTTTCCAATCAGCATAATTACCACCATTTAGAGAAAGTATGTGAGATGAAAAAAATTTGGTACAAATACAGATTGAACTACAAAATAAATAACAAAGTTTATTAAACATGCAAGTAGCAAATATGAAAAAAATTACCCATGTAAATTAATCCAAACAACAAAAATCAATATGTCATTATAACCTTTCCTGTGAGCATAGATTATGACATGCGAAATATTTTTTTAAGTTTACTTTACAATGAGACTAGTGTTTTTTATTTTTCAAAAAAAATCTAGACCGCGGGCAACTAGAAAAAATTTAGACAAAAAATCACTATCCCATTCTAATTAAACACAAAATGTAATAATCACTCTGTGGGATTAAATTACTATTTTTTCATGTTTAATTACAATTATTGATGTCATTAATTTATGTGACTAAAATTAAATTTTCCTTCATCACTTAACATCATCATAGTTAAGAATATTATGGCAATTACTTAATTAATCAGATGTTATTTAAGTATTACATCAAAAATGACTAAAATTAAATGCCAATCATGTATAAGTAGTTATTTCAAATACTACTTATAAACAAAAACTTAATCCATACATGTTCATATCATTCAAAATTTAATCTTTCTTAAATAGATAAATATGTTACTTTAAGATTTCATTATAAACAGCCCCCTGAATTGAAATTTACAATTTTTAGATTGATTATGTAAATTCTGAATTAATGTAGAATTGCATAAAAAGTCTTGAAACTAGTTTGGACTAATACTATAAATATCGAATTTCTGCATAATTACAGACTGCAGAAAAGTCCTTGAACTCAGTTTTTATTTATCAATCCCTTTTGCAACTTTTTTCAAAACAGTCACAGAATGTAAAATTGCATTTGCATAAATATACTAGAGTATTAATAGTAAGTCCAGAATCTAAACAAATTTTTTTTTTGACATAATTCTATCTTTTCAAGGATTTTAATTAAGGGAGTCAATTATTCCAACATAATAATAATTGGATTCATATTTATTCTCCAGCAACTAATGAGTAAAATCCAACAAACATCCTAAAAGAATCTCCTATCTAATAAAGGTGTAATAAACTCAGTCGAGTGCATAAATAATATCTAGAGCGCGTGTAAACTCTACAAAGGAATAAGTGAAAGAAAAAGAATTGTATCTTTCTTCTTCTTTTTATTTTCTTTATTTTATCTCATCATGCATGTTTAAAATCATACAGATAACTTTATCCATGAAAGAAAATATTTTCAAATTCTTTTAATCACGCATGAGACAAGGATCCAATAAATCGATTCATAAGATTCAACAACATAAAGAATCACAATAATGAATTATATTTCACAAGACAAACAAGATTGAACTGACTGCCAAACTAAAGATATTTCTCTGGTACAAAATGTTGGCAATTTTTCAAAAATACAAAACATTAAAAGCAAAAGTCATAATTTAATTGTTATGGCCACTCTATTGAAGACCTTATATTCATGAAATGATGGAAACTTACATACTCTCTTGTAAACTAGAGACCCTTATTCCTCTAGTTATTTGAAATAATTCTTGATACCATCTTCCCATCAAAAAGACCAATAAATAGGAGTAGATGGGTAATCACAACTTCAGATAATATGTCCCCACATTTTGGGAAAACAATAACTATTAGTGGGTTTTTAAAACTTCTTTGGCCTATAAAAACTGAAAAATGGTTATTTTATTTTATTAAAATAAAATAAAACATCCAACATAGGTGTCTATGTCATGTTTTTGTTGCTATGTTTTCTATTTTTAATTACATTATCAATTACTCTATATCTACTTTAATACATAAAATATTAAATTATTAATTATTTATGGTAATTTGTAAAATGAATCATTGTTTCGAGATAATGCAAAAGTATGTGAAATAGATAATGCATAATTATGTTTCAAGATAATGAAGAAAACTCACAGCTGATGCTGCTGTAGGCTGATGCTTCTCTAGCAGACAAAGAAAACTCATTGTATCAATGAATAGATTAACAAATCTAATTAGAGATTAAAGAGAAGTAGAGAGATAAAAAAGCAGAGAGAGATCATACAATAACAACTAAGCCATTTGTCTCACGTATTTGGGGTAGGCTACATGAACCAAAAGATAATTATGTCGGATCGGGCACAGGATTAGCTTTCTCCACTCATTCCTATCGAGCAATATGCCTTCACTAAGACCTTTAGCCTCTATATCTTGTCGTATTACCTCCATCCATGTTTACTTCGGTCTTCTCTACACTCTTTTAACTTGTCCTAAATTGATACGCTCTACTCGCTGGACTGGCGCATGTGTAAGTCTACGTCGCACATGACCAAAAATCGTAGTTGGTTTTCTCTCATCTTCTCTTCTATAGAAGCTACATCTATCTTAGTACGAATATCCTTATTTCTCACTATATCTCTCCGCGTCTTACTACACATCCAACGAAGCATGCGCGCCTCTGCTACACTCATCTTCTGGGCATGATATCTCTTTAACCCAACATTCTATGTCATATAACAAAGCTGGCCTAATAGCAGTTCGATAAAACTTTCCCTTCAGCCATAACAAAATGTTACAATCACATAAAACTCCTGTTGAACTCCTCTATTTCAACCAGTCGGTTTGGATCTTATGGTTGACATCACTATCGATCTCCCATCCTTTTGAATAATAAAACTCAAGTACTTCAAATGACTGCTTATCGGTATTTCTTATCCATCTAGTCTCACAATAGTATAATCTTAGATTCTCTGTTTACTGAATTTACACTCCATATACTTTGTTTTAGCCCTACTTAATTTAAAACTTCGAGATTCTAGAGTTTGCCTTCATAACTCCAATTTAGTATACTCCGGCTCTCGTCTTATCGATTAGGACAATATCATCAGCAAATAACATACACCATGGTATCTCATCTCGAATACCTTTAGTAAGCTCATCCATCACTATGACAAATAAGAATGGACTCAATGCAGATCCTTGATGCAATCCAATTGTGATAGAAAAATCACTTGTTATGCCTCCACAAGTTCAGACATTTGCCACTACTCCATCGTACGTATCCTTGATTATGTCAATATATTTGATGGCGACTCCTTTTTTCCTTAATGTCCACCATAATACCTCTCTTGGCACCTTATCATAAGTTTTTTCTAAATCAATAAAGACCATATGTAAATTTCTCTCTCTTGAAATCGCTCTATAAGTTGGTGAAGCAAATGAATAGCCTCTGTCGTCGATCGTCCTGGCATAAACCCAAATTAGTTCTCTGATATTGTAACATTCTACCTTAATCTGTATTCAATTACCCTTTTCTAAAGCTTCATAGTGTGACACATAAGTTTTATTTCACGATAGTTTGAACAACTCTGGATATCACTCTTGTTCTTATAGAGAGGTATTAAGGTACTCTTCTGCCACTTATTTGGCATCTTTTTAGTTAGCCAGATCTTGTTAAAGAGATTTGTCAGCCATCTCACGCCCACCTCTCTTAAGCATCTCCATAACTCAATAGGAATCTCATCCGGACCAACAATGTTCCTTCACTTTATCCTCTTCAAGGCCTCTTTAATTTCAGAGAGAGATCATGTAGGGTAAAATTAGAGATGAGACATATAAGAGAAGATAGAAAGCAGAGAGAGATCACATATAGAAGAGAGACAGAGAAGAGAAGAGAGAAAGTAGAAAGAGATCACGTGGGGTTAAAGTAAAGAAGAGAGAAAGCAGAGAGAGAAAGATCGAGTTAAATTAGAGAAGAGAGACAAAGAAGAGAATAAAGAAAGCAAATAGAGCAGATAGGGGGTATGAGTGAGAGTTTTACTTTGTTTTTAAGAAGAGATGATGGTTCAAGAAAATCCAATTGAATTGGAGAAGTTGAAAGTTTCAAGCAGAAGAAGCAAATCCAGCAAAGCAGATTAGTCGGCTGTATAGTCGACTAATGCTCAGACCACTCGACTACACCGTCGACTGAAAAAACACAAAGAAGGAGCTGATAACAAGAGTCAACTTATAGATTTTATAAGTCGACTCATGAAGGGACCAGTCGACTGATCTGAAGAACCAATCGACTCAACTAATCAGACATCTTGAAGCGTATTCAGAGGCGGTGCGAGTTTTCTTTTCTGGTGGAGTTCGAATAGGATTCAGATTATATTCAATGAAAATTTGTTTCTAAAGTTTAAAAGATCTAGAATTCTTCTAAATCAAGAAGATCAACTTCTAATAAGATTAATCAAGATTTTTCAAGCATCTGATGGTCAAGATCATCTCAGAGTTAGAATGAGAGTTGTATTATAAATTCCTATAAATAAAGATTGTAACTCAAAAAGTTGTATGTGGAGAACACCAAAGGAGATCTTGAAGAAGATCAGAGAAAGCCAAGAAAGAAAGAGGAATATGACGGTGCATAGAAATAAGGTATACTCTTGTAGTTTTATGGGATTCAAGGAGAATGTGAATACTCTTGTGGGAATTAAGGGGAAGGTTAGATCTATAATGTACCAAGTTTATTAATAAAATTCTCAAGTTCTCTCCCCGTAGACGTAAGCCAAGTTTGGGTCGAACTACATTAAATCCTCTTATTATTGTTATTACTCTTTTGTCTTGGTATTGTTAGTTTGTTCTAGAATATTTTTTCCTTTGCAAGTATGACAATATTGCTACGTTCTGCATCGTCGATCCCGAGAATAACAATTGGTATCAAAGTATATCAATTCTGCACGGATATCATTTCTACACACATATCAATTAGTATCAGAGCTAAAGGTTAACGAAAGGTGATGCGTAAAAGATCGAAAAAAAAGGGTGAAGGCATTGTTGGTGCAACATGGTCTTCACAAACCTTGCAATAAAAGTCAGCAAAACATGCAGGTACGTCAAACGATGATTGAGAGGAGATGAATTTAAAAGCAGCAAGTACGATCCAACTATGTCTCACAGACTAGGTAATGTACAGCGTGATGGATGAAGAAATAGTTATGAGTTTGTGGTCAAGATTAGAAATGACTATATGGGCTACACATGACAGAAGAGACAGTGGTGTTGGAACATCTAAACTTCTTTAACGAGATCATCAACGAGCTTCTAGCTATTAATGTCAAGATCGACGAGGAGGACAAGACATTAATACTTCTCGGCTCACTTCTATAGTTATACAATCATATCGTAACCAGTATACTCTGTGGTAAGAAAACTCTTATCTTGGAGGAGATTACGACAAAACTCTTATCTAATGAGATCAGGAAAAGGCCAAATCAAGTTGAGTAGGAAGGATCAGGTTTGATAATCACAGGAAAAAAGGAAGAGGAGAAGGAAAAAAGAACTGGGCTCGTCGAAGGCATGTCACTTTTGTCACATGAAAGGTCATTCAAAGAATGATTGCAAGCATCAGTAAGAATGGTTGAAGAAGAAGGAGCAAGCCATAAAGACAAACGTAGGAATGAGTAGTGTTGACACTAAAGTATTAATGGCTTCCTACATTGGAGACAACACTTCTCAAGGTAAAGGCAGGATATTTAATTCTGATAGTACGGTTCATGTATATTCCCATAAGGAGATGTATAACTCCTTGGTAGCAAAAGAGGAAGGGACTATCAAAATGGTGGATGACTTGACTTGCGAGGTGATCAGTACTGGGACAGTTAATGTAGGGTGGCAATTGGATCGGGTTGAGTCGACTAGACCAAATTACGTTCGACATGTATAGTAACCGGGTCAGGTTGACCCCATTATTATACAGGTCAAACATTCAGACCTGGACCCGACCTAGACTTATACGGGTCGATCAACCTGTTTGACCCGATTTCAAACACTAAATATTATTCTCTCCATAATTTACACAGGTGTTGGGTGATGAAGTCGGTCATCAGGCTTGTCTCACAAATTTGAGGTCCTCGGTCCGCACCCGGGTATTCACACATTTTTCGGCATTTTATTTCCAGAGGCGATAGGCGGTGGATGGCGAGGGTGGGAGGAGGCACCTCTGAGGCAGAGAGGGGAGGTCGAGAGCTGTAGGGTGGTGGTGGAGGAGGCCGAGGCAATGCAAAGAGGCTGAGGCCCAGGGAAAGGTTAAAACGGAGACCCGGGGGAAGCGGTGGCAGAGGGCGGCGGAGGACCTGACCCAAATCGAGTCGGGTGGGTCTACTCGGGCCAAGCAGGTTCGGGTCGACCCAACCTGTTTAATAATCAGATCGAGTAGTTCGGCCCGATTATGACCCGTACTTGATTAGGCCAAACCCAGACCCGACAACTCTGGGTCAGGTTTGGTCTGGTGAGTCAGGTCAAAATTGCCTCCCTAAATCAATATTACATACAGAGATGGGACTGTGCATTCTCTGGATATGATCAGGTATGTCCCGAAGGCACAATACAATCAATATCCATAAGGGTGCTTGACGAGGAAGGACGTCGGATTCAAGTGTAACAAAGCGTCATCACGGTTAGCCAAGAAGACAGGGTGCTAGAAGGAGAAAAGTATAAAGGAATATACAGGCTGAAGGAAGAAAACTCAGTTCGAGGTGGAGTTTCAGGGATAAGCTTGGAAAGGAGCTTATCGCGAGGTGGAGCTTCAAGGAAGACTGCAACGGGATATGAACAAGGTCAAAGTGTTGCAAAAAAAAGAAAAGAAAAGATGCATTCAAACGAGGCCCGAGATGGTCCAAGCTATGGCAGTGAATCCATTCAAAGACCCCGGAAGAGGGGCAAGAGCTAAAAGCTTCACGGTATGGTTACAATCAAGGAAAGAATCAATGTAGTAATCCAAAATTTTCAAAGTGTTTTGCTAAAGGCTTGAAAAATAAGTCAAAGTGGAGGTTATTGGTATTTTGCCTGGTTTTCAAGAAGAGATGATAGTCCAAAAGGATCCAATTGAATTGGAGAAGACGAAGGCTTGAAGCAGAAGAAGCAAATCCAACAGAGCAGATTAGTTGACTGTATAGTCGACTAATGCTCAGACCAGTCGACTATACAGTCGGCTGGAAAGATATAGAGGAGCTGATTATAGGAGTTGACTTATAAACTTTATAAGCCGACTCATGAAGGGACCAATCGACTAATCTGAATGACCAGTCGACTCGACTGATCAAATGTTCTGAAGCGTATTCAGAGGAGGTGCGAGTTTCCTTTTATGTAAGTTTTCTTTTCTGGTAGAGTTCGAATAGAATTCAGATTCTATTCAATGAAGGTTTGTTTTTAAAGATCAAAAAGGTTTACAATTTTTCTAGATCAAGTAGATCAATTTCTAATAGGATTGATTAAGATTCTTCAAGTATCTAAAGACCAAAATCATCTCAGAGTTAGAATAAGAGTTGTATTATAAAATTATATAAATAAAAGTTATAACCTAGTAGGTTGTGTGTGGAGAACACAAAAGGATATCTTTAAGAAGATCAAAGGAAGTCAAAAAGAAAGAGGAAGGTATACTCTTGTAATCTTGTGAGATTCAAAGGGGAGATGAATACTCTTGTAGAAATCAAAGGGAATATAGATCTCTATTGTACTAAGTTTTTTAATAAAATTCTCTCAAGTTCTCTCCCAGGATGTAGGCCATGTTTAGGCCAAACCACGTTAAATCCTCTTTTTATTGTTATTACTTTTTTGTCTTGGTATTTCTAGCTTGGTCTATAATTGTTTTTCTTTTGCAAGTATTGTCGTATTATCACGTTCTGCAATATCGATTTCGGGAACAACAATTGGAGTCAAAGCATATCAATTCTGCACGCATATCAGAAGAATAGTGAGAGAGGAGAGAGAAAAGAGAGCAGATCCATCCAGAGGGGGACAGAGAAGAGAGAGATAAAGAAAGAAGAGAGAGCAGCTGGGGGCGGAGACGTAAGGAAGACAAGCGAGAGATCGAGAGAGAAAAGACAAGAGAGAGAAAATCAAGGGGGACAAAGAAAAGAAGAGAGAATGCAGAGAGAGCATATGAGGGGGTGAGGGCGCGAAGAGGAAGGGCGAGAGAGTGAGAGAGAGAGTGAGAGCAAGAAGAGAGAAAGGGGTATGCTAACTGTGGCAGTGGGGGTTGGCTGTGGGTTGCTTCGCCCAGGGTTCGAGCGACTGCTGTGCCCTAGCGGGTCGAGAACGACAACAGTGCCCGTCCCTTGGCTCGATAGCGATGAGAGAGAGGTGAGGGGATCTTTTCTCCTCAATTTTTATTTTTTTCACTTTGTCATTCAGTTAAGCAAACGTGGATCGGCCTGCTTCAATAGCAGGTTGTGACCTGATCCGCCCAACAACCACAGAGCGGTTCGAGGCACCCGCCTCACACCTCAAGCAAGGCGCACTCGAGGCTACGGGGCGCAAGGCCGTGCTTTGCTTCACCTTGCGCATCGAGCGAGCGCCTCGAATTGCCTTTAACATCGCTGAAATACGAACAATTCATGCTATCAACTTGGTGCGTCCAAACAGGAAAAAGATAAGACAATGGCTCATGGTAACTACTAGCTATCTAGAGCAAAACTCAAGTCTACTCTCCCACATGAGCGGTTGTGCACCGAGTCTAGTGTATACTTTCTCTTGAGCTATGATGAATGACTATAAGCATAATATTTTGTCAAAATTTTTGACCATATTGCAAAAGGCATTTTTGCCAAAAAAAATCTCAATTAATAAATAATTTCAAAAACCAATCTTTCCTAAACTTATTCCAAAAATTGATCACTAACAGCCACGTCGGCAGTGAGGTGTTGGCCCTGCCAGCATGGCTTCCTCACACATCGGGTCAATTTTTTGTTCGTCTGGGGTTGCCAACCCCGGACGAACCTATAACTTTTTCCTATGTATTTGTTTGTTCTGGGTTGCCAACCCTAAACAAACAAATTAATTTTTTTTTGAATTTGGTTTTGTCTAGGGTTGTCAACCCAGGACAAAACATACTTGGGCAAAAAATTGCCCAAATTTGAACCCCAAACAAAGCATGTGTTATTTTTTCTTTTTTCTTTGTTCGTGGTTGGTAACCCCATAGAAAACCAATATTTTTTTATTTTTCCCGCCCACTCTCCTCCTTTAAGGCCTCATGGCGATGATGACCCGGACATTGTGGCGTCGACAACAAGGGTGGTTGTTGTGTCTTCCTCCCTCATCATCTTCCTCATCTATCCCTCTCTCCTCCTCTAAGGCACCCACGACGGTGACCTGGGCATGAAGGTGACGACGAGGGCGGCGGCGGCGAAGGCAAGGAGGAGGACAAGGGCTATTGATGCCTCTTCCTTCTCCTCATCTTTCACGCCCTCCTCGCCGCTGCCGTGCGTGCCTTAGAAGAGAGAAGGAAATGGGAGAAAAAATGAGAAGAGAGACGCAGCAGCAGTCACCATCGCCCTCCTCGTTGTCACGTCGCCCTCACCATCACGGTCGTGCCCGGATCATCATTGTTATGGGTGCCTTAGAGGAAAGAGGGAGACAGAAAAAATATTTGACTTTGTCTGGGGTTGCCAATCCCGGACAAATCCAAAATTTAAAAAAAAAAATCGCTTTGTCTGGGGTTGCCAACCCAAGCCAAAGCAAAATTTCAAAAAAAAAAAAAAGAGTACTGCTTTGTTTAGGGTTGCCAACCCCGAACAAAGCAATACAAAGGCAAAAACAATTTGCTTTGTCTAGGATTGCCAACTCCATACGAAGCAAAAACTGCCTCTCGGCAGCGCGGGCGTCAGTGTGACGGGGCGAACCACCTCGCCAACCGATGTGGTATGTCAAAGGTCGGTTTTTGGAATAACTTTAGGGAGAGATCATTTTTTGTAATTATTTATTAGATAAGGGTTTTTTTGAAAGGAAAAAATGATGTTCATCATTTTATCATTTTCGCTACAGGTCCGTTTCAGTAGGCTCCACTGCAATTGTTGATGAATATGGTTTTTTTTTCAAGCCTATATGTAATAGTTTTGGGATGTCAAACGGGGCCGGCCTGGGCATGGCCCGAGTCCGGGCACGGCGGGCCGAGCCCGCCCTCCAGAAAAAATGCGTCGGCCCGGCCCTGGCCTTGGTTCCCTTTAGGGAACCCGGGTACGACCCACGACCTGATCGTCCTGGACCCGTGCCAGGCCGGTTATATATTAAAATACAAAAAATAAAAATCTAAAAATTTCCAAGTTCATGCTAAAAAAATTTAAATTCTTAAAAAATATAAAAAATTCCTAAGCGAAAAATTTGACAAAGAAAATTACAAGTTATGAGATGAAAATGTTAAAAAAAATTGCAAAAAATTTACCCCAAGCAAACCCGTTGGGGGTTATTTGCAAAAATTTGCAAATTGCCCCCTCAACTGCCAAAATAACTATTGCGAGAGCTGTTTGGGGGTTTTTCAAAAAAATTGCAAAAACCTGAGGCACTGGAAATGCGGGTCAGCCTGCATATTACGTGGGCCCGCAACATCCGGGCCATTGACCGCTTTACTCAAACTCAGGCCCAGCCCATAGGGTAGCCGAACCCGGGCCGGGTCTGACCTGGGACCACCTAAGCCGAGCTGGACCCGTGCCCAAACAGGTTGTGCCCATACGAATTGCCGGACCGACCGCCGCAGTTGACATCTCCAGCGATAGAAATTAAACACATGATCACTCACGAGATTTCTTTTTCGTGGAACGCCAAACGATGTGACATTTCGATGTGACGTTCCGAGGTGTCAAGCTTTGTTTTGTGAGGAAACAGTCCCGGGCACAAAGCAAAAACATTAAAAACAAAACAAAGCTATTTTACAAATAGAACCCTATAATCCGACATAATTACAAACAATTCACAGATTTTACCGAATTCATTAAATTTCACCTTTTAATATGATTTTTTCTTAAAAGAAGAAAAGGTTATGATTAATAGTAATGATTTTGCCCGTACCTATCATGATAGTGGGCCCCCTCACCCAGAGCTCTCCTTGGCGTCCGGGTCCCACGGCCTCCCCCGTCGCTGGGTCCACGATCTTAGCCTCCCCATTCGACCCGATCCGACCCGTCGACCCGTACACGGTGCTCTCCTCGGGCCTGACATGCTCGCTGCACTTCCCGTCGACTCTGTCAACCCGTATCCCTATCATCCACAAAATAAATAAATAAAATAATAAATCATAAAATAAATAAGATTTTTTAATTATCTGAAGAGAATATATTAGTTATGATTTGCACATAACAACAACTCGGAAACGTGGAACATGCAAAAAAGTCAAGCGCATGGAAAACGTTTGTTTGTTGGTTTGCCGGAAAGTTCAACCGACAATTTGAAACCGCTCCAAAGAGAAAAGACAAAGAAACTATTTCAGTAAAAGATAAGTGATGCTCAATAATATGAGTTGTGGGGGGTTTATATGTTAAAATTCAAAGTCAACTGACCTGCACAATCTTCACGCTGGGAAACCTCCCCATGAACTTCTCGGTCACCTCCTTCCCAGCGGCGCTCCGCCGCAGCCCAGCACCTCCAGCGACGACAAATCGTACTTCTTCACCAGCTCCGACTTCGCCAGCGCCACCACAAGCGGCGGCGACACCGGCATGTACGTGGGCCGGTGCCTCTCCACCGCCTCCAGCATCTTCCCGAACTCGAACCTCTCCATCAGCACCGTCGTGTGCCCCATCGCCGGGTTCCTCACTATCATAAGCGCTCCAAACACGTGAAACAGCGGTATCGTGAACAGCCCGATCGGCGGCGTGTCGCGAGGCTCGTCGTTCGCAAACTTATGGCCCGCGGTAAGGGCTATGAAGTTTCGGTGGCTGAGCGCCACTCCCTTCACTCGCCCGGGTCCCGGACGAGTAAAGGATCGCCGCCGTATCCGTCTGGGAGACAGGTGGATCCGGCGGCGGCGTTGCGGCGTGGTCGCCAGCGGTAAGGAAGGATTTAAACTGGTCCGAATCGATGAGCACGGTTCGGAGAGCGGCCGGGAGTTTGGAGGCGGTGGATGAGATGGCGAAGACGACGGAGGGGTTGGTGAGGGCAAGCTGGTGGGAGATCTCGGAAGGAGAGCTGATGGGGTTGGAGGGGGAGACGACGACGCCGAGGGAGAAGAGGGCGAAGTAGAGGACGGGGACGTGGGGGGAGGTGGGAGCGAGGATGAAGGCGACCTGGCCCTTGGAGAGGCGGAGATGGGAGGAGCGGAGGGAGGCGGCGAGGGACTGGATTTGGGAGATGAACTGAGGGTAGGAGACGGCGAGGTTGCTGGAGGAGTCGATGATGGCGGGGTTGATGGGAGAGGGGAAGGGAGGAGGGAGAAGACGTAGGAGGTAATATCGAGGGGTTGGGTTATGGGAGGAAGCGGAGCCGGCAGCCGAAGAGAGTGGAAGGTTTTGGTCTTCGAGCAGAAGCCGCTCTTTGGGTCGATGGAGGAGGAGGAAGAAGAAGCAGCCATTGTTGATGCTTGCTGGGAGAAATGGACTTTTGTCCTGTAAGGTTTGGAGAGAGAGAGAGATAGAGAGAGAGCGCGAAGGGTGATGGATTTGTTTGGTGGGATTGGATGGAGGAATGGACAGGGGAATTATATCTTGTCAAGAGAAAGATTGGGGCTTTGACAGCGTACGGACGGAGGGATGATTTATTTTCTATTCAAATTTAATAAATGGGTCGATTTCAATGGAGTGGAGCTCACATTTCGGTGCAGTATTTGAATAGGAATGATTCATCGCGATTTTTTTAAGGATGACACAAGTCTCATGAAAGATTCAGCCTCAAATCAACGAAGGATTCGAGGCCAAATCATTCTCACTTAAATACAGCATCATAGATGGGTTTGGTTGCATGGAAGTGGGCGGAAATAAAGAAATGGGAAAATATAATTACTCATTTTCTTATCTATCTAAACATCAGAAAAAGAAAATAAGAAAACTCCTTTTCTTTTTCTCTTTTACACAATCATTTCCTCACTTTCAAAGTGCGACAGTTAATTTTGTGATCATGTAAATCTCATTTGTAATAAGTTGTAGTACAAAACAGTTAATTTTTTGATCATATAAATCTCACTTGCATTCTAATTACAGTCATTTTTTATTTTTCTTAATTATTTTTTATTTTAATATTATTTTGCGGTCAACTTTGTGGTCAACTTTTCACTTCCACTTTCACATTACCATCCAAACACCGAAAAAGACATAACATTTTTCAAATTACACTTCCTGACAACATCCAAATACTGGAAAACTTATTAACCAATTCCTAAGTTCTAAGGGGAACTATTACCAATTCCTCACTTCCTTACTTCCTCACTTCCACTCTTAACCAAACAGGCCCTCGACATTGAAATGCAATATTCACTCCGTTAAGGTTGATTGACAATATTTATGTCAAGTAATTAAAAATAAAAAATCATGTATTTGAATATTTTTTTTCCCGTCTATCAAGTATGTGCAAAATGGATAGCTGAAAATTACATATTACTTAGATTTACGTCTTTAGAATACAAATTTTCGATCCGATCATTTCTTCATGATGTAAACACTTAAAACCTCTCGCACACCAATTTCTGTTAGATTTCAAATATTTTATACCGTTAAACTAACTCACTCATTATTTCAGCCGTCCATTATTGTTTCTACTTGATGAATGAGAAAAAAATATTTAAAATATATAATTTTTTATCTTTTATTACTTGAAATAATGTAAATCAACTCCAAAGAAGTGAATCATATATTCAAATATTGTGAAATTGTATTTGAGTGAAAACGATTCGACCCCGAACCTTTTTGGAACGAATGAAACTAAGTTTAACTAAGTTTATCTCATTTAGGCATCGAACGAGAGGCGTGGCGAGACAAATATACAAGTACAATGCCAGTTTTGGAAGGGTTTAATGGGCAGCAAAATTTCACAGGCTTCAATGCTTTAGGGTGCATGCATATAGGAAAGGTAAGTTCATGCTTGGAAGGCAATTTTGGGTGTTAATATGGGAAGGATTTTAGGGGAGGGATCGAATTACGCTGCACTAGTGTCTCTTTTTCCTTCTTTTTTTGGTATATTACTTTTTTCTTTTGCTTCTTTTATCTTTTTATCAAAGAGTGTAATGTGATGATGGGCGTATTTGGTTACAAGGAAATGGACTAAAGTAAAGAAATAGGGAAGTATAATTGCTCACTTTCCTATCTATTCAAACACCAGAAAAGGAAAATAAGAAAATCTCTTTTTTTTTTCTCTTTTCTCTTTTACACAACTATTTCCTCACTTTAAAAGTGCTAAAGTTAATTTTGTGGTCATGTAAATCTCATTTGTAATAAGTTGTAGCACAAAACAGTTAATTTTTCGATCAGGTAAATTTCATTTGCATTCTAATTACAGTCCATTTTTTATTTTTCTTAATTAATTTTTATTTTAATATTATTTTGCGGTCAACTTTGTGGTCAACTTTTCACTGTCACTTCCACATTACCAAACATCGAAAAGACATAACATTTTTCAAATCACACCTCCCAGCAACATCCAAACACCGAAAAACTTACTAACCAATTCTCAAGTTCCAAAGGGAACTATTACCACTTCCTCACTTTCTCACTCTCATCCTTAACCAAACAGGCCTTAGGGTCTGTTTGGTTGTCGTAACTGGCCGTAATTCGTAGTTGTAATTGGTAAAGTCTTTTACAATCGTAAATGAGTTACATGTATGTAAATTTTACGGTATTTGGTTGGTAATATAAAATTATAGAGTGGGAAAGTGTATTGTACTTTACGGTGTTTAGTTGTCGTAATATATAAGTCGTAAGATAAAAAGTTGACCACAAAATTAACTATTTGGTGATTTTAAAAATTTTAATACTGCAAATAAATATTAAAAAAGTTAAATATTAAAAAAATTTAATATTAATATAAAAAAATAATACAAATTTGTATGACCACAAAATAACTGTAACTGGGCTGTAAGTGAGTGGTAATTGGGTTGCAAATGAGTGTTAGTTGAGTTACGTAAGTCTTTTACGAATTACGGTCCAAACAAACGTCGTAGTTGTAACTGGGTAGTAAGTCTTTTACGAATTACGGTCCAAACAAACGTCGTAGTTGTAACTGGGTAGTAAGTCATTTACGAATTACGGAGTTTTACGCAAAACAAACGGCCCCTTAGTGTAGGTACGATGATAGGGACGGGACAAGGGTGCAATATATATGTAATATATAAATAAACCTATGACTAGTCTTGAGTACCTGTAAACGTTATAAATTTTAGTATATACTCTTTAGATGTCTTGTGATTTAAATAGAAGAATAATTAGGCAGACACTTTAAGTTTTTGATTAATTACTTATTTATAAGAGATGAGATCTAACACTGAAATTGCAAAATCACAATAAAGAATAACAAAAGTTAGACATAAAGAACATAAAAACTATTAAATTGACATGCTCTTATGTTTGTATTATGTGGTTAATTATGGTGGATATGAACGTTGATTTACACTTAAAGAATTTAAAGAAGAAAAAAAAAAACCTTAAAAGCAAAGGGAGAGAAAATAAAGGGTACTTATATAAGATGATACATTCCTTGCTCATGTCCATGGATAATTATGTTGTTAATTACGGTGGATATGAAGGTTGATTAAAATTAAAAAACTAAAAACATAATTATATTATTGCTTACGGCCAGCTAACGGCGAGGGGCTTTTTGGAAATATTTCAGATAGTTTAAAGAGGGTATTTTGAAATGAAAAATTAACAGGGTATTTAGAAATTTAGTGGTAAAAAAAATAAAAACTTAAAATCAAAAGGAAGGGAAAATAAAAGGTGCTTATATAAGATAACAAATTACTTGCTATATATGCCCATGGATAAGTTGAAAGACAGTTCTAATTTTTTTTTGAGCAGCTATGTAATAATTGACAATTATTATTATTTTTTTTTGAAAAGTTGTTATGAATAATTGGTAAAAATTCCTTATAATCTTTCTTTCTCTTTCCATTTCTGTCAGGATATCTATTAAATTTGCATAAAATTCGAATAAACTGACAACTACACAATTTTCTCAAGTAGCCTTTATATTGTTTGTAATTGTCACCCACTTAGAATTTTACTTATGTTTATCTATCTAGTTGAGAGTAGAGTCAATAGTATTTAGTCAACTGGAAGTGTATATAACAATTTATTAATTCTAGCAGTTACTTCACCTTTATTTTCAGCTCTTTCTCTCATTGTTAAACGAGGAAAATTCCAAAAGAAAAATGAAGGGCAGAAGCATTTCATACCACGGTCCCTGTGTAACGTATCAATTAAGCATCTATTTTGAATTCATTGATATTCTTAAATTAAAATTTTAAAAATAGTTTTGGATGCATATATTTTAACATTGCATTCTTAAAGTACAAGTTTTGGATGCTTATAACCGTACGATGTGCAAGCATTTTCTTATAATATTCTGTATGTTAAATTTTATCATTAGGGTTTTAGCTAAGACGTTAATTTTCCAATTGAAGTCAAATTCTTTCTGCACCATAAAAAATTAATGAACCACTTGACACATTTGAAATAATCTAAATAATGAATGAGATCATGTATAGCTAGAACCCACCCTTCTTGATTTGCGACTATTCTCATGAAAGAGGTTCAATGTGATAGAAACAAGATGAACTGGCGATACTCATGTGGAGCATGGACTCGAATATGTTTATATCCTATTTGTACCTACGTAGATACAACCCCTTCTTTATAATGATGATGTGCTCTTATGATACAGCTGGGTCGGTTGAGTTTAACTTTTAATAAGTCTAACACACGAATTATATAGGATATAATATCCAGTTGTAATATCCTTGAAGGACTTACCTACGTGAGAAGAATCGTGAAGAAGCAGTTAAAGCATAACTGACCCCTAAAAACTCTCATGAATCAGTTATTGTGAGCATGACTATTAACTCTCAATTCACTTGCTCAATAGATAAGAACTTATTGTGTGTATCTTATGTCAATATCTGATAAAGAGGCCTAATCCAAGGCGTAATCTATTATGTCTCTCAAGTTTTACTAAGGGCATGTTTAAAGCCGCAGGCTATTTATCTCGAGTCAACAGTAAGAGGTTGTCCAATCTTTGTTTACTTTTATGTTTTATATAATTTTATTGATTTTGTCTTCCCTAAAATTCTAGCTTCTAGAGGAATTGTTAGGGTTGGGTGAACACTAACCCAAGGAAAAGCTTGTTTTTCTTTTTAGTGTTCATTTTAACTTATATGTTTAGTCTCACATGGGATAGAATATGAGAAGAAAAGTGGTGTATTTATCAATTTTTCCTCATGCTACTTGTTATAAGTTTATGTTATGAGAGTTAATCACACATGCGCGCGTGCATCCCCAACCTTAGATACCGATTTGACAAGAGTCAACTTCTAACAACTTCCTTCTTAAGTCAATCCCTATTTGAGTCCGAGATGTCCCTAGGGACAACGTCTACTCAATTTTATATTAGGCAGGGTTAGTGAGTGAGGAGATGGTTTTTGGGCTAAGAAAGGGTAATGACTTTCCCACCTAATCTTGTTTAAGGATATGCCCTTAGTCTTTTTAGTGCAGTGTACAAATATAAAGCAAAAGGTAACATTCAAGCAATATGAATCACTCAAAATATGTTTCCTAAACTATATGTAATGCACACATACCTTTTCTCCAGCACTCTTCAATAGTAATGTAAAGAAACAAAATAGATAAATGTCCTAAGATGTAAGAGTCTAAACGTTTTTTAGCATTTACAAAGCAACAAGTTACTGTTGATTAGAAATATATACAGAGTGAGTTAAACAGATAAATTAATAACTGCAGAGAGCTAATTTATGTAAAGCAACCTGCAAGAGACTACAGTTAGTAGTTCACCACAGTTATGGGCTCTGATGCTCTGCCTTCTTGGGCAGAGGTACAGAGTAGCAATATGTCCACTGCAGCTCCTAGTTTTTTGTAGTTAGCCTCTGTACATCAAAACACAGAAGGAAAAGAGGAAAACTATTAAAGTAAATCAAGAAGAAAGAAAACTTACTCTCCCTCCCCAGTAACGGAGCCAAAATTATGATCGAACCAAACCTGCACAAAAAAAATACAGAAATTTAGAACAGTGCTAGATCCTCAATTCTACCGCTGTTGACACTTTAAAAAAGACAAGATTCCTGACTGGCTTGAACAATGTCTAACTTGTTGACATTTATAAAAGATAAGTGATAGAGAAGCTGACGACCAGGTTTTTACCCATCTCCAAGGGACAAATTAGCGACTTGAACTCTACTGATCCAGGGAAACAGACAGTGAGTCCAGATTGTCTTTGAAGAGACCTAAGCAGGTCTAAAATGCTACGTTAGCTCAACACTTAGCATCACATGAGCCCGAGGGGATAGCCTCACCTGAGAGGCCAAGTTTGTCCAACTTCGCCTTGAAGCTGTTCAAAGCTCTACTAGTGAGCTAACTTACAGCTTCGCCTGAAGTGCTAAGTTAACTCCACAGAGAGTTAGTTTCGCTCGAAGCCACACGCAACCGTACAGAAGGATGTTCGGCAGCTTCGCCACAAATGTTTATCCAGCTCTGCTGAAGAGTTTTCTTCTGACTTCGCTAGATGCTCCTTCCAGCTCCGTTGCGAGCTCGACGCGGCAGCTCCGCTGAGGGTCTTTTATGGTCATCTTTGACCAATTAAATCTCCAGATGAGATCAAATCTATTCAAGATCAAATCTGAGATCAAATTTGGTAGTTGTTTACCATAATCTCTTGACTCTTTTAAAACAAATAAGAAGATGAGGGGAGATCTTTCAGTTATTTGGAAAGAATCAAAGCGGATCAGGAGATCGACATTACCTGTTATTCCTAACTTCGCAGAAGCTGATTCTAACCTCGCAGTAAGGCTACTTTCCAGATTTAAATAGATTGACTCAATCTGTTTTCAAATTTTCAAGGGACAATTATACCACTGCTCTCCCTATAAATAGCCCACCAGGGGTACACAGAGACACATACGCGCACAGGCAGAGGCACGCACAGAGAGAGAAGGCTAAACAGAGATCTATTTGTTTGCCCAAAGGCCCATCACTCTAGTTTTGATGATGATCAACTCATGTAGTTATAGTAATAATGATCTTGTGTTTAATTAGTCTCAGATTTATGATCAAGATCTTAGTTGGTGTTTAGTTTCAACAAAGGATTTAAAGTCAAGTTTTGGAGCTAGCACGGTTTGATTCAAGAGCTTGTGCATCAAGACCACATCAAGTACTCAAGATGAGTCTAGCTCTTTGGATCAAGTTTGGACCAAGTCAAGAAGATGAGAAGACTTCAAGTGAAGACCTTCAAGATCAAGACTTGAGTCTAGATTTGTTTTTTATAAGATTTTGTTTAGATAAAATGTAAAGGATAGAATAGTTGGTAGATTGCTCAACTAGATCATATACACACACACTCTTGATTTAGATGAGTTTTCATATAAGAGTTTTTTTTTTGAAAAATACAAAAGAGTTTTCATTTTGAAAAAATACCGGTTTGATTTTTGGTATTCAAAGTTTACATGTCTTTAATCAAAACCATGTTTAGTGCTTATTGTCAAAAACATAGATATTTCTTCATGTATGTGTAGTGGATCATATCCATACACTCTATGCTTTCAAAGTGTTTAAAATATCTTATTTTTGTATTTGGAGAAGTTTTGAAAAAATCCATTTTGAAAAAATACAGTTTCTATTTTTAGCCAAAATTTATAAGTTACAAAAATAGTTCAAATTGTTTGTAACATGTCTTGATTTTACTCACACATGTTTGTTTATCAAAGTATAATACTGAAACTATTTTTATAGATTTTTCGTGAATTTATGGGATTTTATTTTAAATTAAAAACCCAGTTTTAAATCCCTAATAACAGCCTGCCAGGCTCTGGCGGTCGACCGCCCGGTCGACCGGACCAGGAGCCGGTCGACTGTAACGGTCGACCGACGTGCACAGGATGGGCCGGTCGACCGCACGATTGACCACCAGAGAGTGTTTGCTCTCTGGAAACGGCCCCGGTCGACCGGGTGGTCGACCGGCAGAGAGCACAGCTCTCTGTATCCTTGCCACGGTCGACCGGCCGGTCGACTGCTGGCACAACGGTCAGAACTCTGACCGTTGGCCGGTCGACCGGGCGGTCAACCGACAGGTCATCCTGGCTGCAACGGCTAGTTTTTGGCAGCCCTATAAATTGGGACTTTTGGGGCTGTTTTACCTAAGATTTTTCAAGTGATTTTGCACCAGTTTTTCTGCATCTTTTAAGAGGTTTCTCCACTTGTTTTGAGAGCAAATATTTCCAATCAAAAGGAAAGTTTATCAAGAGTGTTTTCAAAGTGATATCTTGTGTTTTCCTCCACCATTTCAATCCTAATTTTCTCACACAAACACTTGAGCCATCCATTGCTATATCTACCTATAGGGATCTTTGTTGTGAGAGGATGTTAAGTGATTAATGTTGTGATCATCAAAGTTCATTTTTGTCTTTGAGGAGGCAGACTTGCGGGTTCGCGGTGTTTCGAGTTCGTATGTGAACTCTTTGTTTGAGGTGCGGCCTCGGCGAGCTAGTGAGCTTGCGGTGTGTTCTTGCGGGAACAAGAGAGGGACTAGAGAGTTTAAAGAGCTTGTAGGTGTTGCGGCACCGAGTGATCTGGTGGGATCGTTTTTAGTGGAAATCCTTCATAGTGTTGAAGGCAGGGACGTAGAGCAAGTGTGCTCGAACCTCGAAACAAATCTCCTGTGTTTGTGATTGCTCTCTCTATCTCTTACTTGTCTTTATATCTTGCATGCTCATATTGTCATTATCTTTATATGCTTGATATATCGTGTGCTTAATTGTTATATGCTTAGGGTTTTTTTGCTAACACTTGTATTCAACCAAGAGAGCCAACGCGGCACCTCAACTCTTATTTAGAGGAATCTTGAGGAGTTAGTCCAGAGCCCTTCACGGGGAATCCGGCTACACTCTTGTGTTATACGTGGTGTTTAGTTTAAGAAGTTTAATTTGCATTAAATAAGTTTTAATTCCGCATTAATTGACCATTAGATTAGCTCATCACCTATTCACCCCCCTCTAGGTGATTTACACTATTCTCTTACTTTCAAGAATTCAGAGAACTGCTTCTCTAATTAGGGTGTTGATACCCTAAGATCTTCCTCTCAAGGAATCTCCGGAACCAGGCGAGAAGGAATTTCCAAGTGGAGGCAGTTTGAGAAGTAACAAGGGGGTTCTACTAACCTTCTGTTCTCCAATTCCCCGAACCAGGCGAGAAGGGAATCCTATCGATCGCATCGTCAAAGGGACAAAGTAGTCGCGCGCTGACCAGACTCCTATCGGCATACTTCTCCAGAATCTCAGAGGAGATCTACTTGTAATCTTTTTTAGAATACTTATAATTTAGCTCCTCAACCCTTTTTTTTGTAAGTTTTCCCCTTTGCAAAATCAATGAAAATTAAGATGGTGACTTTGCTGGGGAAGGAGTTCTCCACTGTTGAGAATCAAGTGTCGCAATGCGACGAACAGACCTTCGGGTCTACTTCTGAATTCAAGGAAGTCGGTGTGGCCCGAGCCCCTCTGGCTGTCGAAGCAAGTCTCTGTGGAGACAGATGAGGCTCTCTGCGAGCCTACCATGGTCTTCTGGCGCAACAAGGCAGCAGACCCGCAATGCAAAGGTCAGAATCTTCAGCCTGTTACCTTCGAAAACCTAGTCGTTCACTTCGACTAAGGAAAATTCAAAGAACTCCTCTCTAGGGGTGGTTCAATGCTCCATGCACGAAAGCACAGAAAGGTCTCGATGACCAAAGTTTCGGAGCAAAAACTGGAAGCAGAATCCTTCCAACACCTCTCAGCCTCGCGTATGGCTAGTCAGGTTCCCTGCGAACCTAAGTCTCCTCTTTCAAAGCAGATGTGGAGGCCAAAGAAGAAGGCACTGTATGAAGTTTCAGGCGTAACTACGCCACAAGTTCGTCCCTCACATAAAGAAAAAGATAAGATGCCTGCCTACTTCGACGAGATTATCACCCGCGAAGTTACAACGGCGATGATGCCTTCGCCTAATTCAGGAGCAGTAACTCCTCGCGCCAGCCTCGTTCTTATGAGCGAAGCTACTGATGGTGTGCCAAGCACAGTACCTCAGGGTACGCATGGAGTTTGCAGCTGCAAAGTTGGAACCAAAGCACCACAGTGTGCTAAACTCGCTCTTTGCAGTGAAGCTAAGGGATTGCCCCTAAGTGCTGACAGCGGTGCTTATGCAGCTTCAGCGCCCAAGGGCATTTCCAAAACTTTTAGCCGCAAATGTAGAGCCAAAGCACTATCTAGAGCTAATCACCTTCGCAACAACATAGCTGATAAAGCACCACAGCATGCTTCGCTCCCAAGTTCATCAAGCGCTAAGCTCACCCTTCGTAGCGGAGCTAAGGGATCGTCCCTAAGTGTTGACAGCGGTGCTTATGCAGCTTCAGCACCGAAGGACATTCTCAAGGTTCTTAGCCGCGAAGTTAGGGTTAAATCACTATTTAGTGCTAATCACCTCCGCGGTGATGAAAAGAACAGGACGTCATTCTATGCGCAATCCAATAGAGCCTCTGCGCTAGATCGTTTAGGCCCGACCGGGTCTGACATACGGGAATTCTTGATAAGCAAACGGAAGTCAGAATCTTTCCAAACTTCTCCCTCTTATTGTCAACAAGTGAATGTCAGTTAGTGACAGTCCACTCAGTCCATTACCGGCTAGGACCAATCCCCGCCACTCCTCCATCCCGACGATTAGTTTTTGATCGACTGTCGGTGCAAGCTCCGGTAAAACATCACAAAAGGAGCGTATTGTAAGATCTGCCCTCTGCATCCGTTAACATGATCGGAAGGGAACAAGAGCTGCGTAGGGGCAGACGAGCGTCGATCACACTCCCTATAGTTCCCCAGATCCGGATTATAGCCCGGGCCTTGGCGAAGTCTTGGTACATGAAGAGGGTGTCTTCCGGAACACCAGATTTAGGGTTGCAATACCCTACAATTATGAACAACCATCTTCCTCAACTGCAGTAATCTCACCAGAACCAATAAAAGGATTAGTCCAATAGTCTGATGAAGAGGACGAAGACAGTGGGTATGCCTCTTCGACAACAGTCAGCTCGGAACGAACAGATAGAGTATCAGTGAATATGGCTGATAATGGTAATGATGACCTTCGTCGACGGTTGGAAGCTCAGGAGCAAACTTCCAAAACCCAGCAAGAAGCTTTGGACAATATTCAACAGATGCTTACTCAACTCCTCAATAACCAGAATAACAATGATACCGGGAGTAACCATGATGAGGAAGAACATCTTAGCAATGAACAACTAAAGATGGAGAAATCAAAGGAGAGTTTTTCTTTAGACGCTGAAGTTCTTAAGGGCATTCAGGCTCAATCATGTCCCCAACTGAAAGGGATGAACTAAAGAAAGTAGGGACAGTCCGTCCTTACCCGTTGAAATGGGATTCAGTGCCATACCTACCAAAGTTCAAACCACCAACGTTACATACGTACGATGGTAAAAGTTCGCCAAACCAGCACATCTATTATTTCCGGTCTCAGACCGGTAATGTTATAGACAATGATGCAATCATGGCTAGACTGTTCATTGGCACCTTAAAGGGGGTAGCATTCGACTGGTTCCGAAGTCTCCCTCCGGGCTCTGTCAATTCTTGGATCGACCTGAAAACCCGATTTCTTTCTCGTTTCTATGAGGATGATACCGAGGTAACCATGGACAAACTCCTCTCTACGTACAGAAGAAGGGCGAATCTCTTCGTGACTATATCGAGCGGTTCAGAAACTTATCTCTGAAGTGCCCAACAAGGATACCATTACCCATGCTCTTGCAGACGTGCAGGCACAACTTCTTAGACTAAGTAGAAATTCTCATGGGGGCTGTCAAAGTCCATACTTGAAAAGGACTGATCGAGCAAACTGAGATAGCCGAAAAGTCGGCTAAAAAGTTTGAATCATCCACCCCTAAAGGCAAATGGGGTATGAGTAATAAAGGACGTGGCGACATGACACAGTCTTCTCAAGCCAAAGGGAAAGAGACTATGTCCGTCGAATTATCAGGGGATGTTCAGTCGAAGGCCAAGAAGAGCGACTTCAATAATCAGGAGTCTAAGTTTCTTCCGAAGCAGTACTCCTCCAAAGACGATCAGGTGGTCACAATATTTCATTTAGTCCATAAAGGGAATAAATTGAAGCTGCCGGATACTCGGCGTCCTAATGAAATAGGACGCATAAACGATCTCAAATATTGTCTCTTTTACAAGATGGTCCATTATCCTACCAAAAAGTGCTTTGTCCTCAAGGACAGAATTCAAGCTTTAGTCGATGCCGGAGTCCTGACGCTAAAGTCAGAGCAAAAAAAAGTCACTGCAAATATGGTGACCCTCGAGTTCGGCAAAACCCCAAAGTTCACAGTTCCAGACGGGACTTATCAAATCCCTGCACCTCGGCTGGAACTCAAGCATCCTTCAGCTAAAACTCAAGATAATAAGGGTCTTTTCCCTTGACACTGGAGACAGGAGAAATCTTGTGGATACACCCAGACCTTGTCCAAGATGAACAATGGGATTCAAAGAAGTCCAAATCGAAGGGAAAATCTTGCAATGTCATCTCCATCCTGCCGGACGATGGCAACCTCACATCAGCTTCTCTCCGCGATTCCGAAAGAAAAAAGCACGCTTGCACGACGCAGGCTAATGTACCTTAGCCAACAGGTACTCGATCCGAAAAATCATACTTAAAACAGTATGAGAAAGCTACTGACAAGACACAGCAGCAGACGACGTCAGTACAAATACCAGCACCCATCTCGATTCCAACCAAGGGAAAGGAGAAGTCAAAGGAAGTCCGGTTCGACCATGTCCTGAAGAAGCTTTCAGGCCCAGGGCTTGACATGCTCTTTCGTTTTGACATATTGGCCCAGCTGGCTAATATCCCGGCTCGTATTACCATCACGAGCTCCTTCGTCTCTCAAAAGAGACAAGAGAAGCACTCAGAGATGCACTGGCTAATTCAAAATCATTCCTGACTATATGCCAGAAATCCCTAAAGATGACGCTCAGTCTTCTTGCCCTGAATGTCATCATGTACAATCAAAGGTACCTGCTATTACCTTCACAGCGGAAGATATGCTTCTCAAGGATATCAAGCACGATCGACCTTTGTACTACACCGGATACATCGGTTCAACATGCATTGAAAGGGTACAGGTTAATCCGGGGTCTGCACTCAGCATCATCCCCAAAAGGCTCCTCAACTTCTTCGGTATACCACTATATAGGTTGTCTGCAACCACTACGACAATATACGATTTTAATGCCGGAAGTAGTCATCCACTTGGGAAAATTCGACTCCGTTGCCGAATCGGGAGCCTGAAGTCAGAAGTGACGTGCTATGTCATTGACGCTGACACGTCGTACAACTTGTTACTAGGACGACCGTGGATCCACGCCAACTGGATCGTTCCCTCCACTCTGCACCAGTGCTTCAAATATGTTAAAGATGATGCAAAAGTACGAACTGTCTTTGCTGAGAAGCAACCATTCAAAGGGGTGAAAAATTACTTTACTGACGCTCTCCTATATCAAGAGACCGGCAAAACATCAAAAGAATCATTGCCTGACGATAATGATAGTGGCAATGAGGCGGATTCAGAATCATAAATAGACATGCCAGCTATTTTGATTGGTGAACCAATTATAGCATGTCTTAATAATCCCCAATGTAACACTCCTTTTGAAGATAAGGGCGAATGAGTAATTAATGATAATATTTCCTTTGATTATCCTGTGAGTGTTGAATTGTTTGAATCTATTACGGATAGCTCTCTGCACATGCCTTTACATAGGCCAAGTGCATCCGGTACACCCATGGAATATATAGAAGGGGCCGTTTTAGTGATCTCTCCGTCCAAAGAAGGTCAGTTGCCAATAATATTCGGTAAAGCCTGACCACGAGGGTCTACAGCCACAGATTCAAGTTCAGACTCAGACACCCCACAATTTTTCCATTATGCGCAACCAGCGTACCATATGATGAAGAAAATGGGGTACAACCTGAAGCATGGGAAGGGCTTGAATTTCAGAAAAGGAAGACGTAGTTTGCTGCGCAACTTTGTGCCAAGAGGAAAACCTGCAAATTACTATGATAACACACGCAGGGGATTGGGATACATTACACCCACACTACCAGCAACGGTTCAATCCAAGGACGACAAACCGATCCCATCACATTCTGCCTCTTCCTCCGAGTGGGACTCAGATGTCAGTATGGGAATGATGTTCGAGAATCTCACCGTTAATATGACTTCAAGCAGTCAATTGGAGCCAGCGCAAGCTACTGATGAGGAACCATGGGCTCAGCAATTAGATCTCCAATGAGAAAAGCGATTCAGACGGCGTGAACCGCCTACTGAAGACAAGGTGATCCAGGTCAACTTGGGTAGTCAAGATCACCCTAAACCCATCTTTATAAGCGAAAGCTTATCACTTATGAAAAAAGAAGAATTAATGGTACTCGTAAAGGAGTATATAGACGTCTTTGCATGGAATTACGAAGACATGCCTGGACTTGATCCACAAGTAACTATACATCGTCTGAATATCAAACCTGACGCCAAGCCAGTCAAGCAGCAACAACGTCGGTTTCGTCCGAACATTATGGAGGCTATTGAAGTCGAAGTTCATAAGCTCATTGCATGTGGCTTCATACGGGAGGAACATCATCCAGATTAGGTTGCTAATATTGTTCCCGTCCTTAAGAAGAATGGAAAATACGGATCTACATCGACTACCGTGATCTCAATATAGCTTGTCCTAAAGACGAATTCCTACTGCCCATCACCGATGTCATGATTGACAGTACCTGTGAATTCAAAATAACGGTCTTTCATGGTACAATCAGATTAAGATGTATCCCGACGACGAGAAGTATACTTCGTTCTGAACACCATTGGGGATATACTGCTACACTGTAATGCCCTTCGGACTAAAGAACGCCGGAGCAACATATCAGCGGGCAATGAACACAATTTTTCGCGATCGTCTTTGAAAAACGGTAGAATGTTATGTCGACGACATTGCTGTCAAAAGCCACAATAAGAATGACCATCTTCATGACTTGAGAACAATGTTCGACATAATGCGAGCTCATCAGCTGAAGATGAATTCGACAAAATCCTTCTTGGGAGTTTCGAGTGACAAGTTTCTAGGGTTTATTGTTACATCAAAAGGAATTCATCTTGACCCAGACAAAGTCAAAGCCATTCAGAGCATGCATCCACCGAGAAATCTCAAAGAGCTTAGAGGCTTGCAAGGTAGAATGGCTTATATTAGAAGATTCCTCGCAAATCTGTCAGGCCGCTATCAACGGTTCATCCGACTCATGAAAAAGGATGTTTCCTTTGTATAGAATCAAGCTTGTCAGGAAGCTTACGAGGATATCAAGAGATATCTCAGAAACCTCCAGTCTTAGTAGCCCCCAAATAAGGGAAACCGTTCTTACTTTATGTGAAAGCTATGGACCATTCTTTTGGTGCCCTACTTGCTTAAAAAGACGACAATGGTCACGAACAGGCCATTTATTATCCGAGCAGGACTCTGATAGGAGCGGAATCTCGCTATAATTCTATTGAGAAGGAGTGCTTAGCTCTTGTCTTTACCGTTCAGAAGACACGACATTATTTGGTCGGCCAAACCATACATATCATTTCCAGAGTGAATCCTTTGCGTCTTCTCATGACGAAGCCAGGATCATTGAATTCAAGATTAGCTAAGTGGGCGCTTCTTTTGTCTCAATATGACATGTTCTTTATCCCTCAAAAGGCGGTCAAAGGCCAGGCACTTGCAGAGTTCTTGACTGCTCATCCGATTCCGAAAAACTCAAAACTTCATGAAGACATTCTAGATGAAGTCTTTCAATCTAATATAACTTCAGAAGATGAAGTTGTAGGCTGTTTAAAAATCATTAAAGACAAGTCATCAAAGGCAGAGTCCCAAACTCTAGACGCAGGGCTAGTCTCAGCCAACACTGTCGCACCAAGGCGCGAGGGTCGAAACCCGCGTCTCAGCAGCACCAAGGCGCGAGGGTCGAAACCCGCGTCTCAGCAGCACCAAGGCGCGAGGGTCGAAACCCGCATCTCAGCAGCACCAAGGCGCGTGGGTTGACACCCGCGTCTCAGTTGTAACCGTCCCGGTTATAGGGTCAATCACGGCCCACATAACGGGGAAAGTAACCCCCATTATGGAGTATTTTTAGGAGGCACGTACGCCCTTGAAACCTCTATAAATAGCCCCGTTGCTATGGAGAAGGGGTCGGATTTTTTTTGAGAAAAGAACTCGGAGAGAAAAGAGCTTGGCTTTGGAGCTTCCACAGAGAAGGAAAGAGAGTCCAACTCTTCAAGTAACTTGCTGCGTACAAGTTAGTCTTTGCCTACAATCTCTTTGAGATTTCTGGCCGACAAAGCTGCGTTACTCCGTCCGCCATCCGAAGAGAAGATCCCCAAAAGTTTTCGACGTTTACCCGGTCAACGGAAAATAAGATTCACTTTCCATCGCCACCTGAAGAACCCAGCACTAAACAAAGGGGGGATTCAAGACTCAACATCTCCCCTCCCTTGTAGTCGGAGTATAAGTTTGTTGTAATCTTTCAACTGATCCAAGGAAGTTTTGCACTGAACGTCTCTTCTCCGTACCAAACAAGAGATGGCGACTCCGCTGGGGACTTTCGTTACTGACGAACAAGTTGTGACGCAAGGTGACGTCCTCTACAAGGGGAAGACGGTCGAATCACTTGTAGAATTCGACCAGGCAAAATATGAAGAGTTCCTCTCTTCCGGCTCCAAGAGCCCAAAGGCCCGCGTCTACCGCAGGGTTTCTACGGGGCCTTACCCGAAACCCGCTCTGAACCTCTCTCGGAGACAGCTCCGGTAAAGAAGGTCGTGGCCAATCACGCCAGGCGTAGCACCCGCGCCAACGTCTCTCAGGAGACCCGCGTAGTCAGCCTTTCTGGTGCCCAATCAGTCCACCCTCTTCCTCAGTACCAGGTCGTCGTTGGTTTCTCTCAACCCCCACGACGCAACCGGAACGCTGAACGCCGACAGAGGAGGCGTGCGCGTCAACTGCAAGTTGGAACAACTGAGGCAGGACGCAAGGTTCAAACCGGTGTCTCTGCTACACCATATCCGACATGCGAAGTCCGCGTTTGGCAGCCCAAACGTGAGGCTCACCCAGTTGGCTCCTCTGAAGCCCCACTCCCCATATGCCAAGGCGAAGCTTGCGTGCCTCGCCGAATACAAGAGGCACGCTCCTCTGGGCATGGGGCCAGCAGCCCTGTATCTCTCAAGCGTCTCTGCCCCGGCGCAACAATCAGCCACGCGATAGTCGCGTCTCTTCTCAGCAGAGACGCCAGACGCGCGTCCTGAAGACGCGACGCAAGAGCTGCATTCATGCGCCCCGCGTCGCTGAACCCTGCGTCCTAACAGTACAGGACAAGGAAGCTTTCCGCCCTCGACATTGCGAGGCTAATCTCTTTGATCCTCCTTCCACGGATCTAAGAGATTATTTGACAAAGAAAAGAAGTGCTAATCAAATCACTTCGTCATGTTGCTGCCAACGGCTTATCACAATGCTCTCCGAATGCCGTTGTGATTCAGGTGCAAACCACCAGTCTCTAGTTAGACAGCTGACCCTGATTTCCTCGATTAGCTAAGAGGAGTCGTTCCCACAGGAGGAGGGTTTTCTCTGACACTGAATATTCCGAGCTCACTGCTAACATGGCGAGCAGGAGCAGGGAAAACAACATGCAGTCAGTTTCGATAATGAATCTGACACAGAACCGGAAGGAGTTTACCGACACACTAGCACCCGAACTAGGGCAATTCCCCCGATTGACTACAATGCTCTAGTCCGGGGCATTGAGGTGAATGACTCGCATTCCGCTATTGCAGAGTCGCAGGATTCAAATTCCTCCATAGAGAAAGAGGCCTACATATATATGACTAGCACTCCTGAGGAGACCGCCAGGCGCTTGGAGCAGTAAGCCCAGGTCCAGAAGGAACAACTCGAGATGATTCGCGCTCAGCAAGAATCTATCGACTCTCTCAAGCAGATGCTCGCACAGTTGCTTGAAGACAAGAGGAAGTCAACCAACAAAGCCTCCTCTAAGAAGTCTAAAGGCAAGCGAAAAGAGGGGGAAAGCTCATCGTCTGTGCACATAGGGGAGGAAGGGCAACCTACTTCTGGTTCGTCTAAATCCTCGTCGCAGGAAAAGGACGACCGAGACCAGGGAAAGGTTCATTCTAAAAGAATGAATCAGTTGGAACAACGTCTTGAGGCCCTTACCAACCGGAAAGGCCTCCAAGAAGCAGGATTGATCCGGCCATATCCGGCTGAGTGGGACTTAGTTCCGTACCCACCCAAGTTCAAGGCTCCGACCCTCCAAGCATTTGATGGGAAAGGTTCACCGAACCAGCATATCTACTACTTCAAATCTCAAACAGGGAACGTGATAGATAACGATGCCATCCTGGCGCGTTTATTCATCGGCACCTTAAAAGGGCTCGCCTTTGAACGGTTTATGAAGCTCCCAGAGGGCTCCATCAAAAATTGGGGCAATTTGGAGAAGCTCTTCCTAACGCGCTTCTTTGAAGATGACTCGGAGGTCACCATGCCAACCCTTTTGGCCACCAAGCAATGAAAGGGAGAGTCTGTCAAGTCTTTCGTAGAAAGATTTCGGAATGTGGCACTCCGATGTCCAAGCGGTATGACCCAGGTCACCCTGGTGGAAACATGCCGCCACAATCTCCAGACTTCACTCCTTGCCCAAGTAGGAGTTGCTGAGAGCCGCACCTGGAAGCAGTTAATCCAACAAGGTGAACAGGCTGAAGAGATCGTCGCCCGGGTCAAAGTAGAAGAAAACAAATCTAGACCTGAAAGGTCATCGAGGCGTGCGCCAGGCACATCCCTCCAAGCCAAACGGAAGGACAACTTGGCGACAGAAACCAAATCTTCTGCCAAACCTCAACCGGTTAAAGGGAGTGGCTCTTCAAGCCAACTACGCGCCAACAAGCAGTATTCCTTTAAGGATGAACATGTCGACTCGCTCTTCAAATTACTCAACAAGAGCAATCGACTGAAGCTTCCTGAAGCTAGGTGCCCTGAAGAAGTCGGTAAAACCGATAGTCCCAGCTACTGCATGTATCACAGGATGTTGGGACACCCCACCAAGAACTGTTACGTCTTCAAGGACATCCTTCAGGCCCTGATTAACGCGGAGGTATTAAAACTCTGTCCAGAGCAGAAGAAGGTGGCGGCCAATATGACGTCATTCCTCCTGTTTGGGAGGCAACCTCCAACACCCTCTGGAGTAGTCCCTATCCCAAGAGGAGAGTTGAGAATGGTCAACACAGACCCTCACCAGCAGCAAGAGAAGGGCCTGGTACCCGTTTTCACACCCTAAGGAGAAGTCATGTGGGTTCATCCCGACCTTTTGGATGGCCAGCAATGGACCACTGTGACCAGCAGGAAGTCCAAAGGCAAAGCTAAACCTTCTTCCTGTAATGTGGTATGCGCCTCTTCTCGAGAAGCGGAGACTGATGTTCCTTCGTTGACCGATTCAGAAGAGGAGACGATAGTTCTGGCCACAGAACCCAACCAACTGGTGGCGGAAACCCGTTCAGAGCAGTCATATTTTAAAAAGTATGACGAAATGGCGGTAACTCCTCCAAAACCCGCTGCAGAGTCAGCCAAGCCTTCCACGAAATCACCCGCGGAGAAACAGAAAGAGCTTCGGTTCTCCAGGATCCTCTCAAAAGACATCGCGGAAGGATCCGCAGCGCCTTACCGGTTCGATGTCCTGACTCAACTGGCCAATATCCCGGCCTGAATTACCCTTTATGAGCTCCTCAGGCTATCGAAGTCAACCAGAGAAGCTCTACAAGAGGCCCTCGCTAATGCTGAGGTTTTCATGACCCAGGTACCGATTCGGCCACAGGAGGGAGATGTTGAGGATTGTCTCCATGCCTCCCAAAATATTCCCTGCATCACCTTCACGGCAGATGATATGCAAGTCAAAGGGAAACATGATCGACCCATTTACTTCGCAGGGTATATTGGATCATCTGAGGTGAACCGCGTTCAGGTAGTTCCGGGTCCGCATTGAGCATTATGCTTCGTCGAGTCATGCAACATTTCGGGATTCCTACTCACCGTTTGAGCGCCACCCAGACTACTATTTATGGGTTCAATGCCAATAGTACCTGTCCAATGGGGAAGGTCAAGCTCAGATATCAGATTGGAGACCTAAGATTAGAGATGACATGCTACGTCATAGATGCCGACACCTCCTACAACTTGCTGTTGGGACGACCGTGAATTCATCGCAATTCTATCGTTCCCTCTACTCTCTACCAAGTCATGAAATACATCGACGGGAGTGGAAAGGTACGAACGTTGATTGCCGAAAGGCATCCATTCAAGGGAGTTGAGAATTATTTCACAGATTCTCTCCTATATCAGGAATCTGTGGAAACAGATGAAATCCCGCAACCAGAGGAGCCCGACTCTGGTAATGAAGCCGACACCGAGCTGAAAAAAAAAGAATACATTTGGGAACTAGACCCACCTGTAACGGGCATTAATAAGCCCGATGTTGATAATACCTCCGATGATGTAGGCGGATGGTATATTAATGAAGATTTAGATCTGGCGTATTTTCCTGTGTTTGCTTCTGATTCAGTGCCGTCAGACACTAGTACCAACGTAGATGACGATCTCTGATCGGCAATGGATGCTTTGACATCATTGCATATACCGGTAAAATCATCCTTCGAAACATGTCAAAATGTCGGCGATGCGCAAGAATCAATATTCATGGTTCCAGCGAGAAGGAAAGGCCAAAGACCCATTCTCTTCGGACGAATTGAATCCGAACCAATGACCCATGAAGAATCAGAAGGCGAGCAGGAATTCCCTCAGTTCGGTCACTATGAGCCAAAAGCACTCAGAATGATGAAAAACATGGGATATGATCTGACAAGCGGACCAGGGTTGAACTTCGGCAAAAGATGGAGAACGCTACTCCGATCTTTCGTGCCTAAAGGGAAAACCCCTGATTATTATCATCGGACCCGCAGGGGATTGGGCTATATATCAACTCCAGCTCCATCAAACTCTGACTCTGAAGAGTCATTATATCATGATTACTCATCAGGCACGTCATCATGGGAGTCTGATGTTAGTGTCGGCAACATCTTCAGAGAACTTTCAGTGAATATGGTTTCAACAAGCCATCTGGAAGATGGAGATGAAGAAATGATCCAATCCGATACAGATCCTTAGATCAAACACTTAACAATCTTTGGGACACTCGCTTTGAACAACGCGAGCCACCTACAGAAGATAAGGTTGTCCAAATCAATCTAAGAGATGAGGCTAATCCTAAGCCCATCTTCATAAGCGAAGGCCTATCACCTTCTGAGAAAAAGGATCTAATATCTCTTGTACAGGAATACATAGATGTCTTTGCCTGGAATTACGAGGATATGCCTGGACTTGATCCGCAAGTGGCTATGCGTCGCCTCAACATTAATACGGACGTAAAGCCTGTCAAACAACAACAGCGCCGGTTCCGTCCAGAAGTAATGGAGGCAATTCAATCAGAAGTCAGAAAGCTTATAGACTCTGGCTTCATCAGGGAAGAACAACATCCTTATTGGGTAGCCAACATCGTCCCCGTTGCTAAAAAGAACGGGAAGATTCGAATCTGCATCGATTTTCGTGATCTAAACGAGGCTTGTCCCAAGGATGAATTTCCACTGCCAATCACAGATGTCATGATTGACAACACATGTGGATTCGAGCGAATGTCCTTCATGGATGGATTCTCAGGATATAATCAAATCAAAATGTATCCTGATGACGAAAAACATACCTCTTTCAGGACACCACTGGGGGTATACTGCTACACCGTCATGCCCTTCGGACTGAAGAATGCAGGGGCGATATATCAAAGGGCCATGAATGTCATTTTCCACGAACACATGCGCAAAACGGTGGAATGCTATGTTGACGACATCGCAGTGAAAAGCCGCGCTTAGGGTGATCATATAACTGATCTAAAGGTTATCTTCGACATCATGCGGGCCCATCAATTGAAGATGAACCCCACCAAGTCCTTCCTGGGGGTGGCCAGTGGAAAATTCCTAGGGTTTGTAGTAACCTCTACGGGGATTCATGTGGACCCAGAAAAGATTCGCGCTATCCAGGAGATGCAACCTCCGAGAAACCTTAAGGAGCTCAGGGGATTGCAAGGACGATTGGCGTACATCCGAAGGTTTATCTCAAATCTCTCCGGAAGATGCCAACCCTTTTCCAAATTAATGAAGAAAGGTGTTTCGTTCATTTGGGACAGCGCTTGCCAGCAAGCATTTGAGGAAAATAAACAGTACCTCACACAACCGCCAGTCCTTGCAGCTTTAGTGTCTGAAAAATCTTTCCTGATATACGTCCGAGCGATGGATCATTCTTTAGGAGCTCTACTAGCTCAAAATGATGATCAAGGACGAGAGCAAGCAATCTACTATTTGAGTAGAACAATGATCGGAGCAAAACACCGGTACAACCCGATCGAGAAAGAGTATTTGGCATTGGTGTTTGCTATTCAGAAAATGCGACACTATTTGGTAGGCCAAACAATAAACGTCGCCTCAAAAGTCAACCCCTTGAGGTTACTTATGACAAAGCCTTCATCATTGAACGGCCGGCTGGCAAAATGGGCCATATTGCTATCCCAATATGAAATGCACTTTTTACCACAAAAAGCCGTGAAGGGTCAAGCGGTGGCGGATTTCCTGGCTGAGCATCCAGATCCGAGGGCAGCCAAACTTTACGAGGATCTCCCAGACGAGGTCGCTGAAGCCTACCAGACCCAGACATTCTTCGAAAGGCAGGTGTGGCAACTTTTCTTTGATGGTGCATCGAGAACAAGCCCAAAAGGACACATAGTGGCAGGAGTAGGAGTAGTACTCGTCTCCCCACAGAACTATGTGATTCCTCAAGCTGTCTCATTAACCGAGCCGTGTTCCAACAATGTGGCGGAGTACAATGCTCTTTTGATTGGGATGCAACTCGCCGATGAGGTTGGCGTTAAAAATCTCGAGGCTTATGGTGACTCTAAGCTCATCGTCAGTCAAGTTCGCGGGGAGTACGAAGTCAGACATGAAGACCTAGTATCCTATTACAACGCAACTGTCCACATGGCTGGGAAGTTTACAAACTTCTACATCGACCATGTACCACGCAAGCAAAATGCGCATGCAGATGCACTGGCATCCCTCGCTGCCTCTTTAGCTCTACCGGCTGGAACAGTGGAGAAGATATTTGTCCACAGCCATGACCTGTATTGTCCGAGAGTTGCTCTTGAGGACTACCCGGAGCCAACAGGAGATTCTCAAAGCAAAGAAGCACTAGAATTGTCAATCAGTCTAGAGCCTAGAGACTGGCGATTCTCCTACATTGATTATATCCTGTATGGCATCTTGCCTGAAGACACCAAAGAAGCGGCTGCCATTCGAAGGAAAGCCCCTAAATTCTACTATAATGCGATTACGCGAACATTGTATCGTCGATCGCACGACGGGATCTTGCTCCGCTGCCTTTCACCAAAAGAGGCACAGGAAATATTGAAAGAAGTTCATGACGGTATGTGTGGAGCCCATCAACCTGGCCCAAAACTTGCATACCGACTCCAAAGGCTGGGATATTATTGGCCTAAGATGATCGCTGATGCCATCAACTATGCCAAAAAAATGTCACGCCTGCCAAATACATGGCGATTTCATCCATCAAGCACCGGGGTATCTTCACCCTACAACCTCTACCTGGCCATTTGAAATGTGGGGGATGGATGTAGTTGGCCATATCAGCCCTCCATTATCAAAAGGACATTGGTTTATTTTGGCCATAACCGATTACTTCTCCAAATGGGCTGAGGCCATTCCCTTGAAGGAGGTAAAGTCATCAGACGTGATCAAATTCGTCAAACATCATGTCATTTACCATTTTGGTGTATCTCGGCGAATCGTCCACGACAATGGACCCCAGTTTATCAGTCAGGCTTTCCAAGGGTTCTGCGCCAAGTTCAGAATCCAGAGTGTGTCCTCAATGGCATACTATCCCGCCGCAAATGGTCTCGCAGAAGCTTTCAACAAGACCATTGGCAAGCTTCTCAAGAAATTCGTCTCGAAAAGTCAACGTGACTGGGACGACAAGCTGGGTGAATGCTTATGGGCTTATCGCACAACTGTTCGAACCCCAACTAAAGCTACACCATTTTCTTTGGTATACGGGTGTGAAGCAGTGCTTCCACTAGAAATCCAAATTCCATCTCTACACGTCGCCCTGACAGCAGAGATGACAAATGAGGAGAAGCATAGACAGCGACTCCAAGAATTGGAAGCCTTAGATGACAAACATCTGCAGGCCCAATAACAAATCGAGCTTTACCAAGCCCGGATTACCAGAGCCTTCAACAAGAAAGTCAAAGTGCGAACTTTCAAGAAAGGCGATCTTGTCTTAGCCGTCAGAAGACCTATGGTAATGACACATAAGACAAAGGGAAATTTCAATCTAAATGGGAAGGACCATTTGTAGTAGAGTCAGTCTACTCAAATGGATCATATCGCCTCATAACTTCAAATGGCGACACACTCATGATGCCGATCAATGGCAGATTCTTGAAGAAGTACTGTCCTTAATAGTACTCCTCCACCGATTAAGTTGAAAGTACACCTTTGATCAAAACAAAAAGAGCTTCTTCATTAACATCCGACGCCTCCGACGGCTAAGGATAGAGGAAAATGTAGGCTTTTAAGCCCAACATAAGTCTTCGACAACTCATCATGCTGAGGGGAATAGCATAGCTAGCCCAACTCAAACGGTAGTTGGTAAAGGCACCTCAAATCCGTTGACAGCTGAGGGTTTGCTAAAAACCCTGGGTTCTAATGTTCCCATCTTCATTAACATCCGACGCCTCCGACGGCTAAGGATAGAGGAAAATGTTGGCTTCTAAGCCCAACATAAGTCTTCGACAACTCATCATGCTGAGGGGAATAGCGTGGCTAGCCCAACTCAAACGGTAGTTGATAAAAGCACCTCAAATCCGTTGATAGCTGAGGATTTGCTAAAAATCCTAAGTGGATGTAATTCCACCCTCTCCTCCAAAATCCCTTACCAATTCTCATACATAGAATGGTAAGTCTACAAAATACAGTCATTGCTAAGTTAACACTATACCTCTGGTAATGAAAATTTTCAATACTCCCTATCGAGTACAAATTTTACTTGTCAACTCTATACGGAGTAGCAAACCTTCAAATTTGCCAAGTTAATACTATACCTCTGGCACTTAAACTTCACTTGTCAATTCTCATCAATAGAATGATAGGTCCTCAAATTGCTCATATCGCAAGTCCACTACTGTCAAGTTAATATCACACCTCTGACGATATACTGTTAAGTTAACATTACACTTCTAACAGTAATCAAGTTGCTGCCAAGTTCAATATTAAACCTTTGACAGTCATCTTCCCTCAGACTTCCAGACCGAAGCTGAAATGAACGATGCTAAGTTAACACTACACCTCTAGCATTTAGGTCATTGCTAAGTTCAACAATATACTTAAGGCCATGACTTTCCCTCGGACTTCCTTGTTAAAGTCAAGATGACCAATGCCAAGTTCAAAATTACACCTCTAGCATTACCCTCACTGTCAAGTTAAACATCACACCTATGACAGTGACACTTTCAGTTTTCTCAAATGAAAGCTGAAATGCTTCTGAGTCAAGTTAATATCACACCTCTGACTCACATTCTTGTCAAGTTAACATCACACTTCTAACAAGACAATTTTCAACCCGTTAAGTTAATATCACACCTCTAACGGTAAAAACTTTCATAGATCCCCCGCGAATCTAGTCTAACTTGTTATTCTCGTCAACAGAATAACAAGCCCATTTAAAAACATTGTTAGGTTAACATTACACCGTTAACAGTGTTTTCATTAAATCCCCAGCGATCTTGATCAAGTTAATCCCAAACCTCTGATAAAAGTTCATCCTCCCTGGGGGTACAAATTCAGCCTGTCATTCTCTGTTATAGATTGACAGGTCCACAAAAGTTATCTTATCTCTATTAAGTTAATATCACACCTCTGACAGCATTGTTGAGTTCCTGAAATAGGATCTCTCTCCACAAAATGTGATTCGTTAAGATTATCATCATAGTTTTGACAAGTCAAAGACTCTTCGCTTCCATTCGTCTGACTAAAAAGAAAAGGTTCAAGACAATAGGAGGAAACAAAAAGAAAAGTGTCACTTTTATTTATATCCAGGCATATGAAAGTGATACAAAACGCTCTCTTATACAATAAGATTGAGTATTACAATAAAGGAGTACAAAGAAGTCCCTTTCTCTCTCAAAGGTTGCACTCACTCCTCGAAGCTGCTCACAATTCCAAGTACTAGATGTTTGGAAAGGTGCCAAAGTAAAATTGAACACTACAACGACGATCGGGAACTGGTTGCACCATGATGCATGATGTAAACATCGAAGAAGCCTTTGGTTGACCGAGAACAATGGTGTTTCTTGATGTAGAAAGGCAGCAGAATCTTCTGATTCCACCTGACCATCCGAAGTGGAGTATGATCCTTCGTTGATGAACATCTCTACCACCAGAAAGTCATCCAATGAGCATAGAGTTTTCCTCGATGTCACTTCTGGGGTAAAAGGAGGTTTTGAGACCTCACAGAGGATGCCCTCTTTTTCAGTGACCTGCAGGAGAACCATACCCACCACTATATCCACCACTACCCCCGCCGCCATGCTCCCTCTGATCATGCCATGCCAAGAAGCTTGACCGGTGCATTGAATCCAAAGAGATCTTGGCGAGGGTCCGGTCCCTGTCTCCTGAAGGCAGGAGTCATGACTTCTTCTCCAGTGGTCGACCATCGACCAAGTTCGCTGGCCGAAATATTATCCCAGAGGCCCAGTGAATATGAAAAAGGATGATTAAGCCTACCTGCATGAAGCAAACAAAAATTAGAAGATCTGAAGCTTAGTATACTTCAACAGAAAAACTAAGTGACAGACGCAGTTATTGCTGAGATCTTCAAATGCAGGAATGACCCCCGCAGCGAACCAAACTTCTGCGGCGACAGAAACAGACGCGATCAAAACCGTGACAACACACAGAGTTCGAGCGCAGTCTAGTTTTGCACCCGTGTCTAAAGTTCGAGACGCGAAAATTGCCATCTCCCTGTTTGATAAACAGGGGTTGCAAAATTCAGTCCTGAAACCTTTGATCTAAGTCAACAGCCTCAGACGCGAGCTCTGTATATAAAGCCTATGGTCCAGGTGCAAAAGTCCATTATACTCGCGTCCAGAAAATTTTAAGTCAGAATTTTCTAAACGGTGCAACTTCCAAAAGATGGGTACACCAGTTAGACTTCAAAAGAAGGTCAAGAAGATGAATCTCTTTAAGAGATATCAAAACTGAAACTCAGTTAGGCTGAAAATTTCATGGCAAAACCAGGAAGTCATACCCGCAGAGGCCTCTATTAAAAGTTGAACTTCCTGCATCAAAGTGCAGACATAAAAGATGTTCAAGGAGACGCTTTTTGTTATTGAAATCATTTGACAGTGGTAATCTTCCAGAAAGGCTAAGCATGAAAGCTCTGGGTCGTCTTCGTCCATGGAGGCAAGTCCCTGGTGAAGTCCTTGAAGGGAGAAGACAAGATCTCTTAGAGCATTCGCTCTCAAAGAAAGCAGTTTAAGTAATGAACTGCTAAAAAGTGAAGCTGAGCCCTATTTATAGGCAAACCACGAAGCCTGTGATTAATGCCTCGCTAATCAGAACCGTCAGCTTTAATTCCCGCGTGCATGCCAAAGCCCAATAAAGGGGCGACACGTGGACTGTCGCTTCGAAAAGCATCAAAGACGCAAGTCTCCAACCGCCAGTGCCGGTCTGGCATTTAAAGGCATTAATGCTTAAGCCCAATGAAGGGCTGACGCATGGACTGCCGCGTCGGGAAACGTCGGATGATACGAGTCTCCAATCATCAACATCGACTGGACATTTAAAGATCCAACGAAATCTTTATGACAAGCTGCATGTAATGCCTGGGAAGTTGCACCAAACGCAGGCCCGAGAGCCGCGTCCAGGAACAGGCGTCCCCTTTGCGAGTCCGAAAATGGCGTCCCTTTTATATTCCAGCCAAGAGATTCAAAGTTGCGTCCCTTCACAGCAAAAAGGACCCCTTCTGGGGGTCGCGCTTGGAAATCACATAAAAGTGGAAAGCTGTGTCCTGAGACTTGTGTCCTCAACGAAGAAGGCCCATGGCATTCACAAGTATCTTGAAGCTACGTCTACATGGCGAAATGATAATGGTGTTCCTATCATAAACTCAATATAATTTGATTTTGCACCAGGTCAAGGACCCAGTGACGCGTCCTCATATCTATGCGTCAGTTTTGATGAGTATAAGACCGGATCTTCACGGCATCCTGAATTCTGTACTTAGGCAGAGTTAAGGGCTGCGGTTAGAGAGCCACACCCAAAGCTGCGTCCTTCACGCCAACTGGAACCGCGTCTCAATGGACAGGTCAGAGTCGCGTTCTCAGGACCGCGTCTCCATATAAATAGAGCCGCGTTCCTCCCAAGAACTTAGTTCTACCTAAGTTCATTATTCACAGCCAATCAAGGATCACAGCCAAAGACTGCTGCTAAGAAATTAGATTCATTTACAATGGGACAATGAAGATGGAGTAAAATTTCAAGAGACTTTTATTATTTGAGCCAAAAATGATAAAAGTGATACAAACACTCTTGATGAATTGAGTGTGCTGTACCTAAAAAAAAGGGGAAGGCTAATAATTTTGATTAGCCAAGGAACGGATTTGTTCTCGGAGGCGATGTATCTCGTACTGACGTGCTTTCTCAGCCTCCATGAGAGCCTGGACCTGCAACTCCTCCTCGGACAAAAATCTCCTCGCAGCCAGCTGCGCTCGTGGGGATTCCAACCTGGAGGAGTGAGTGGAGAGGTTTTCTTCAACCTGCATCATGGCAACCTCCAGCCCTTCCAGCTTCTTCCTGGCAGTGACAAGCTTCTGCTCATTGATTGCAATCAAGGCTTCTGCTTTGGCTATTGTGGCCCGAGCATTGATGATAACCTGCTCTGCGCTCTGCATAACGAGTTCAGATTCCCTTGAATCGCCAATCAGCTTTTGATGGTCCACCTGGAAATGTTGGAGATGGTGAGTCTCTTCGGCTATTTGTTCCTCCATCTCCTTCCGCTCCTGTTCTTGAGCAGCAAGAAGCCTAGTCAGGGTTGCCCGGGCCTCGTGAACTGAGCCGGCGTCCTCCAAAGACTTAAGCTCTTTCAGATCACTCCCCAACTGCTCCGCCAGCAGCGACACGCCTTAGCCTGTGAAGGACCTCCAGTATGACCAATGTTCTCGATCAAATTCTCAAGAAGCATTCGGGCAAATTCGAAAGAACTGCCCCCAGAGAGGATGAGATCAATACACGATCACATGGAAGCAAAGAACTGCTGCACCATTTGACGTGTCAGTTCTTCCATGATATCGCCAGCCGAGGAGAATTCCGCTGTACTCCCAGATCCCCTTTCTATCACAGGGCGAGGGATGGGAATCAACTCATCCCGTGCAGGAGTAGGATCAATGACAGGTGCGACAGAAACCAAGATGGTCTCAGATACGTCAGGTGCAGTCACTGTCGTAGCAGCCTCCATGGCGACTGGAGCAGCAGCGACCCTGACTTCTTCGGAACCCTCGGTCGAAGGTTGAATTGTATTACCTGCGGGCTCGACGCTGACTGCCAAGTCCTCTACCTGAGCTTCCTCAGCACTCTCTGCAAAGCACCAAAACGTCAGTCATGACAATAAAAGGAAAATATTCAAAGCGTCAATATTTCCTTACCAAGCCGAGGGTCCAAAGACGGCAGATCTCTGGGCAAATCTTGCAAGGTTGAGGTCTCCCCGACCTCAATAATTGAACTCTCTTGAGGCATCTCAGCAGCAGCCTAAACACCCTCCTGCTGGGCCAGCTCCTATATCATCTCCTCGATATGGGAAGAAGTCACAGCCTCGCTGTCCGCGGCCAACCCTGCAGCATAAAGAGAAAACGTCAGAACCTGTCCCTAATTAAAAAGGGAAACCGGGTCAACAAGACGATTAGAATACCTTCTGTAGGAGCAGTTGCCGCTTGTGATAATGCCATCACAGGGTCGCACCTGTGTATTTCTTCCTCCGAGATATGTGAGAATTTGCTCGGATCTGGAAGAGCGGGTTCATCGCCAAAATCGACTTCATCGCCTGAATCATATTCATCTTCTCCGGACGATTAAGACGATAGTTCAACGCGAGAAGCCTCGATAATTGAGGTCTTGCCACCAAATACCCCAGTAGTAGGACTAGGGTCAACTACTCGCGAGCTGGAGATTAATACACCAGGAGACCCAGGCTGTTGTGCCTCATCTCTCCTTTCATGAGCCGAAAAAGACCCTGGTTGAGTTGAGACCTCTGGAATCTCAGCATCATCCCTGCCCATCAGGACAACCTCGAGCTGTTCGGCCTCATCAGTTGCGATGGGTTCATCGGCAAGCTCCCCTTCTTCTAAAATTACGGGCCCCTTGCTGCGCAATCCATGAGTACGAACAAGGGGGGCATCATCTTCCTCCTCCTCTTCTTCTCTCTGTTCTTCGATGCTGGAGGGGACGGTCTCTTCAGCCGCCAAGTCTTTCCTGGCCTTCTTCGGGGCAGGCTCAGCCGTGGAAGTAGAAGAAGGCTCAGCTTGGAGAGTAACGGCATGAGGATGTTTATGCACCGTCTGTCGACGCCTTCTGGCAGACTGCTCCCTGGGTACCGCTGCTCTCGGCTCCCCTCTGGCCTCCCTCTGAGCCGCCTGATATTCATCAAGGCCTCGCGAGCGCTTGTTGGATGCTGCCTTCTCTTCATAAGACGCGTTAATGCTTTTAATGCATGAACGCTCCATTAAGTAGCCAGGCATCTTGCTAGCCTGGAAATACCAGGTGCAGAAGCTAAGGCTTGCATAGCAGTTCGGCGTCTTATGAGGTAAACGAAAAAGAGCCTGTGTCCCCCCAGCTACGCTGTAATACCAAGCCCGAGCACCTACAAACAGATTTTCACTGAAGGCAAGCTGAGAGTTAGGGTTACCGACATATAGTTGGTCATAGCCGAACTGTCGGGCGAAACGATTCGGCATATAAGGCTCGATCGTGCACGAATTCCCTTGCCGGAAGAGCAGATACCCGGGTCGGATATTGATAAGCCACCAGAAGACTCCCGATGGCAGCCTCGTGAAGTCGTCCGGACCCACAATGTCAGCGAACTTATCCCCATAAGCAGCATCTGTAATCTCGGGAAAGCAATAGTTGAGATGATAATTTGAAGCGTTCAGAATACACTTCCGGACGTAGAACATATAGTTGTTGCACCAGCTCGAACTCTTCAGCCGCTGCACAAAAGGGATAAACCCCTCGCATCGGGACACTGGCGTCATCAGTGAGGGGCAGTGCATCACGTACCAAGCCATTAAGTACGTGTAGGGAAGCTCGATCCGAGGGTTAGGGGTCTTCACTCTCGGCCTTCCCTCTGAATCGACCTCCGGTTTACCTTGAGAGTCGACGATGGCCTCCACCCTGCACAGGCTCTGAGTCAGGGCCCGCAACCCGCTTTGGATACCGGCCACCATTGCCGGGAGGAGAGCTATGGACCTACCATAGGCCAGCAGCACCGCCGGATACACCACGTCGGCAACAATCACCTCATGCGGCAGTGTCGGCACTACACAGCGCTTCAACCACAGCATGAGGAAACCCGCCAGCAGTGCCCGGTTAGAAATGGGAACCTGGGCCTGGTGATGGAAGCTTTTGAAAACCGTGTCAGGTTTGAAAGTGTCTTCGTTCGACTCTGTGGTATAAGAACTCACAGAGGCGTCGATCCTCTCGGCGATTTCTTCGTCAGAGCTGGGAGCCAGACTGGTCACTGAGTGATCTTTCTCAGTGATGCCATTAAACAAGTAGCTCACTCAAGACAGCTGCTTAACTCCCCTAGCCCTCCAGGAAGTTATTTGGCCGCAGATGTGGAAATGACACAGCACCTCCCAGTAGGTCTCATATACACGAGGGCACTCTTTCTTCAAGAGATGAAGCTCCTCAGAAGTGGGGACGTATTCTTCATAAGGAGCATCTCCCATTACCAACCCCGAGACTTCATATAATTCATGCAGGGCAAGCCCCATTTCTCTAACCGGGGTGAAGAACGTCCCCGTCGAGGGGTCGTAGTGCTCCAGGATCCCAAAGAAATTTTGGGAATTCTGTGGGATGCCATATTGCACAGCCCTGACCGCTTGGTACAGTGCCACCTGGTCCAACAGACCTCCAAGTTCAGCGAGGATAAAGCTCACCATCTTGCCCCACCAGTACTTGTCAGTGGAATGAACCCACCCGAGCGGGCGGAAGTCAGTGGGAAAATCACCCCCTACCTTTATGAATTGATTAATAAAGGTAGTGCTGAGCTGAGGAGTTTCTTCTACTGGGTAATCGGACCTGAATAATTCAGGAAACAAACCAAAGATCTCCCTCCCGTATCCACCCGGGTGCACCTTCCTGGCGCCCAGTATGCCAAGGAGACACTGGGAACAGATCGGGCAAGATCCCATTCCATTGCCCGAGGGATAGACATGTGCTGAAGGTAGGATAGGGATACATTCTCTCCATATTTGGAAGAAAGAATTTCCTATCCCCTATCTGGCGAAGCCACTTGTAGTCGCCATCATGCAAGACGTAACCACCCTCGCCAATATTGTCGCCAAAGAAAAAGACGGGTTTCTTCAAAGGAATGCGCGAATCCGTCTTAAATTCTGCGTCAGTCATAAGTTCTCGGAGTGTCACCATGTCGACTTTGGAGAGCCTCTCCCTTCGTCCCTTCGGCTTGTCAGCAGTCACAGGAGCAGTTCTTTGCAACACGAAGGTTAAGTTACGGTCAGCACCACCTACGTGCCCGAAGTGACACTTCTTGGAGAGAGGATCAGCGGAATATCGCACTGCAAAAAGGAAACGACATTTGATCAGAAATCTGAAAGGAAATGATTAAGTGTCCACAACTCAAACGCAGAAATAAACTCAGACGCGGTAATCATCAAAATCTGCGTCCAGACCTGAAGATCGCGAGGCTAGCCTGGAGCCCGCGTTTTAAAAATCCAAGACTTATGAAAAATCTCTAAGTACTTGGACTCAGACGCAAGATTCATGAAGACCAGCGTCTGATTTCACAAAACGCAAGAGTCATAAGAAATCTGCGTCCGAATCTTTCATACTTAGAAACATTCTAAGTGTTGAATCTGAAACGCAAGGCTCACTGGGGCCCTGTGTTCAACAAGCAGACGCAGATTCGAGTAGATAAAAGCAGCAAGGGTCAGCAAACCTGCACCTTGTTTATCGACTCAAGAGCCGCGTCTGAAGATCAAACATGGGCTCGAGCCCGCGTTGGCGGGTCAATTTTAAAAAAGGGGTCTAAGAGTTTAAAGAACTCTATAAACCCTTTTAATGGTGGAAATCAAGTCTGATGGCTTTATACCTGAAATAGGGGTTTCCTACATGGAGGAACCGCCCCTTTGAGTCTCAGCGACGATCGCCCGTGAAGATGAAGCAGTTTGCTTGGCCTTTGGTGCCATTGCGAGTCAAGGATCTGGTGTTAGATGAAGTAAAGAGAACAAAGAAAGCTCCTTTCTCAAAACCCTAACAGAAGCACACGAAGACGAAGGAGAGTCTAATGATGACTCTTGAAAGACTGTTGCCTTTTATAGGCACGGTGATTCGCAAAGATACGCGGCGCTTGGCTCGACGCCTAATTACCGCCTAACGCGTGGACAACGTATTAAATGCAGCGTGAAGTTCACACGCCAAAAAGTAGATGTCCCCTCAATTCCACGGGACACGTGGCAGCGATTCGCATCCAAGAGCCGCGTCTTCATCTCTAAAGATGTGTCCCTTCGATGGACGCACCCTTTCAACTCTGGCCGACAGAGCTGCGTTACTCCGTCCGCCATCCGAAGAGAAGATCCGTAAAAGTTTTTGACATTCACCCGGTCAACGGAAAATAAGATTCACTTTCCATCGCCACCTGAAGAACCCAGCACTAAACAAAGGGGGGATTCAAGACTCAACATCTCCCCTCCCTTGTAGTCGGAATATAAGTTTGTTATAATCTTTCAACTGATCCAAGGAAGTTTTGCACCGAACGTCTCTTCTCCGTACCAAACAGAAGTATGGCAGATGTTCTTCGATAGAGCATCACGAATAGGCCCTAAAGGCAGGATCATTGTCGGCGTGGGGGTTATGTTTATCTCTCCACAGAATCATGTCCTTCCTAGAGCATTTTCTCTGACGGAATCATGCTCCAACAATGTAGCGGAATACAATGCTCTACTTATTGGTCTTCAGCTCGCCTACAGAATGGGGGTATGCTACCTTGAAGCTTACGGCGATTCAAAATTAATTATCAATCAGATTAAAGGCGAATATGAGGTCCGTCACAAGGATTTGGTGCCTTATTATCACGCAGTCATCGAAATGGCTAAGCTGTTTGATGGCTTTTACATCGGGCACATATCACGATCTCAGAATACTAAGGCAGATGCTCTTGCTGCATTAGCAACACCGCTAGCCTTGCCAGTCGACACCGAGTATCACCTTACACTGGCGACTCGACACCTAGTCTGCCCTAAACATATGTTAAGAATCAGAGAGGTCTATAATATCTCGACGATCTTGAGTCGAGAGATTGGCGATTTCCTTTCATCGACTATGCTCTACATGGTCTGCTGCCGGACAATCCTAAAGAAGTAGCATTATCAGACGAAGGTCTCTCCGTTTTTACTATGATCCAACTCTGAAGACACTTTACCATCGCTCATACGACTGTATCCTCCTCCGTTGCCTTTCTAATTCAGAGGCACAGGAAGTGCTCAAAGAAGCACACGTTGGCATATGCAGAGCTCATCAGCCAGGTCCAAAACTCAAAGACAGGTTGCACAGGCTTGGATATTATTGGCCAACCATGATAGCCGACGCCATGCAGTATGCGCGAAGGTGTAAAGCATGCCAAATTCATGCGGACTTCATACACCAGCCCTCAGAGTTGCTCCACCCAACTATTGCTTCATGGCCATTCGAAGCATGGGGAATCGATGTCGTAGGGCCAATCAGCCCTTCTTCAACAAAAGGTCACCGGTTTATCCTGGCAATAACCGATTACTTTTCAAAGTGGGCAGAAGCAATACCACTAGTTGAAGTTAAAACTTCTAATGTGGTTAATTTCGTCAAACACCATGTCATTCATCGATTTGGTGTGCCTAGGCGGATCATTTATGATAACGGTCCCCAGTTCATACGCCAGGTATTCTACTGGTTTTGCGATAAATACCGGATTCAGAACGTGACTTCAACTGCCTACAATCCTGCCGCTAATGGCTTGGCGGAAGCATTCAACAAGACAATCATTAAGCTACTCAAAAAGTTCATTTCCTCGAATAAGCGAGATTGGAATGAGAAGCTTAGTGAATGTCTTTGGGCCTACCGAACCACGGTTCGGATCTCCACAGGCAATACGCCTTTTTCCCTGGTATACGGATGCGAAGCAGTCATACCGTTAGAAATCCAGATACCATCATTGCGAGTCGCTTTAATGACTAAGATCACATCAGAGCACAATAATCGGTTGCGTCTTCAAAAGCTCGAAGCCCTAAATGAGAAGCGGTTACAAGCTCAGCAGCACATTGAATTTTATCAAGCTCGGATCTCAAAAGCCTTCAACAAGAAGGTCAAAAAAAGAGTCTTCCAGAAAGGAGATTTGATTTTAGTCGTCAGACAACCAATGATCATGACGCACAAAACCAAAGGCAAATTTCAGCCCAAATGGGAGGGGACGTTTGTAATAGAAACAGTCTATTCAAATTGAGCATATCGCCTTATGACTTCAGATGGTGATTTACTCATAATGCCGATCAACGGCAAGTTCTTAAAAAAAGTATTATCCTTGATAAGGACCATTCTCATGATCAAGTTAACATTACACCTCTGATCAAGACCTTCCAGCTCTGTTGCGAGCTCAACGCGGCAGCTCCGAATCTAAGATAAGCAGAAGGAGCGCCCCTCTCTTCCTCCAAACGAGATCATACGACCGTAAACCAGTATAGAACCGATCATACACTGGTTGTCTCAAAGAAAAATCAAGGTTACGAATACAACAACCGAATGATCCAACACCTTTAACAGTTAAGGATAGAGGAAAATGTTGGCCTTTAAGCCCAACATAAGTCCTCAACAACTCATCATGCTGAGGGGAATAGTATGGCTAGCCCGACTCAAACGGTAGTTGGTAAAGGCATATCAAACTCATTGACAGCTGAGGATTTGCTAAAAATCTTAAGGGACCTGTTCCCATTTGATTCCCTTTCCAAAATTACTTACCAATTCTCATCCATAGAATGGTGAGATCACATATAAAGAATGACAGATCCATTCGAATTACTGCTATGTTCAAACACCTTTAACAGTAAATAAATCTCTCGGTCAAGTTAACAATACACTTCCGACCAATATCGTTCATACCGCATCGATTTCGCTGTTAAGTTAACATTAAACCTATGACAGTGATCTCTTCGATTTTCACAATGAAAACGAGACCTTTTTATGCTATGTTTAACACTACACTTCTGGTATCCATTTCGCTGTTAAGTTAACATTAAACCTATGACAGTAATCTCCTCGATTTTTGTAATGAAAACGAAACCTTTCCATGCTATGTTTAACACTACACCTCTGGCATCCATTTCGCTGTTAAGTTAACATTAAACCTATGACAGTGATCTCCTCGATTTTCGCAATGAAAATGAGACCTTTTTATGCTATGTTTAACATTGCACCTCTGGCATCCATTTCGCTGTTAAGTTAACATTAAACCTATGACAGTGATCTTCTCGATTTTCACAATGAAAACGAGACCTTTCCATGTTATGTTTAACACTACACCTCTGGCATCCATTTCGCTGTTAAGTTAACATTAAACCTATGATAATGATCTCCTTGATTTTCTCAGTGAAAACGAGACCTTTCCATACTAAGTTTAACACTATTCCTCTGGCATGTATATCTTTTTGTCAAGTTAACATTACACCTCTGACAAATTGCTTTCCAAATTCCTATGAAGTTCTTTTTGTCATGTTAACATTACACCTCTGACATATGATCTTTTATGGAATTCATTTCCTAGCCCCCCAACAAGTTTCTGAGTCCCACTCAGTCTTTAGTGAACTCCTCTGGTTTCACGTTAATAATATACCTCTGATAATTTCTTCCAAATACCATCCAAAATTTTGAGCTTGGTGGCTTCTCAATCGGTTATGTTATTGCGACCTCTGAACCGGCAGATAGCCAAGTCTCATCTTTCAGTCTGGCAAGGACTATTTCTTTGTTATTATATGACAAATTTTAAGCTTGGTGGCTTTCAATTTATGTCATTGCGACCTCTGAACCGGCAGATAGCCAAGTCTCATCTTTCAGTCCGGCAAGGACTATTTCTTTGTCATCATATGACAAAATCTTGAGCTTGGTGGCTTCTCAATCGGTTATGTCATTGCGACCTCTGAACCGACAGATAGCCAAGTCTCATCTTTCAGTCCGGCAAGGACTATTTCTTTGTTATTATATAATAAATTTTGAGCTTGGTGGCTTCTCAATCGGTTACGTCATTGCGACCTCTGAACAGGCAAATAGCCAAGTCTCATCCTTCAGTCTGGCAAGGACTATTTCTTTGTCATCATATGATAAAATTTTGAGCTTGGTGGCTTCTCAATCGGTTATGTCATTGCGACCTCTGAACCAGCAGATAGCCAAGTCTCATCTTTTAGTCCATTAAGGACTATTTTCTCAAATGTGTGATTAATTCTCTCAGCTTATCACCGCTGATTAAAGGGCTGCAATACAACTTGAAAGGAAGAATTCAGAAGATAAATAAGTTGGAAATGCAATAGGAGAGTTAAATAAAATCACTTTTTATTGATTCCAAAAGAGGGATACATGAATGCACAGATTACAAGCTACAACGACGCTTCATAGGACTTGATCTGTTCTTCAAGGGTGGCCAGCCTAGTCTTCCTCTCTTCAGCAGCCCTGATAAGCGCCTGCAACCTCAACTCGACCTCATTAAAGCTCGTTGTCTGGGCCAAGCGAGCTTCAATTTCAACTAAGGTTGCCCTCTGTGCTAGCTTCTGCCGCAAGACTTCGTCATTCTGGGCCTTAAGCTGCTCAAGCCGTGCAGTCTCTTCAAGACGCACTGGTTCAGCCTTGGACAAAAGGAGATTAGCCTTTCTGATCATTTCCTTGGCCTTTTCAATTTCATCCTCAGCGTTAAGAAGAGCACTGCTAGAAGCGTCTATGGCATCCCCGAGCTCTACTTTCCTCCTCTCCAAAGATTTCAAGTCAGAAGAAATTGCCTTAGCAGCTTCTTGAGCGGCGAGATGAGCTTCATGCATTTGGGCAACAAGATGTGCAAGCTGTTCGTTAACTGAAGACTCCAGATCTGACTGGCTAAGATGGCGTCATTCGTCCACATCCCTCTCAAGTCTGTCCACCAGGAGCTCCAATGTGGCGGCCTGGTTATCCCCTCTAAAGTCTCAGATACTGTCAATGCTTCGGAGAGGACCACCTTTAAAGCAGAGAATGAGGTAGTCGAGCTCTTCAAGACCAAAGCAATGGATCGCTTCAAGCTCTTATAAAAGCTGTCGACTAACTCAGCTACGAATTCGTTCTCGGCCTCAATTACTCCCGACAAACGAGCAGCCCTTGAAGACAGAGCTTCCACTACCTTCACTGGCGTAATTTTGGAGAAAATAATAGAAGTACTGGCTGCAGCAACATGAGGGGTCATCGGTGATCTCGGAGGAGTCCTCATTGAGACCAGTACACCAGCCACAACCGAGGTAGGACTAGTGACTATTTTCGGAAGAGCTAGCTCAACCATCAATGTTGGAGAAGTACGACTGGTAATCACCTTCAGTCCGCGCTTGGCAAGATAAGCGGCATTGGCGAAACCGATGGAATCTCACTTACCGATATAGTTGGAAGTGAGGTTGGTCCCATGATTACCGCTCCCTCAACTTCATTTCCTCTGACTGGTTCAGGTTGATAGGAAGGCAGGCCGTGATACAAGGCATCCAACTCAGCAGCATCTGCCGCGGTTGAACCACTTGCTTCACCTCTTATTCCCTCAGAAAGATTGGCTGGCTCCCTTTAGGTCGATGCACCCATAGGCGGAACACCTGTAGCAAGATTCTGTTCAAGCAAGGCGTAATGAATATCACGAGAAGAATTACTCACAAAAGGTCAAAACACTACTGAAAGATGATATCGCCTCAACTGCCGTGGCCGCAGTCTCTCTCTAAAGTCCTTCAACAATGACTTCAGTCCTCTCAGGATCCATATGAAAGTCTTTAGCAGAATCAACATGAACGGCCGGCCCACCTTCGCTCGCCGAACCCTCGGTGGTCCACCTAAAAGAGCTGGAGGCCATAGGGCTTCCTTTTGAAGTCCCAGCACCTGAAGGACCTACATCGGCCGCATCACCTCCAGATTCTTCTGAGACGGCAAAATAACCAGTCTCATCGCCTTCTCTATAATTAAACAGGGGATCATAATGCTCCACTTATTCTCCGGCAGCCTCAGCTCCCGGGCTTCCCACTGCCTCAGTTCCTGAATCATAAAGTAAACAATGAGCTGTCTGGAATACATAAGACTGTATTATAAGAACGACATTGATCATACCCAGGTCCGGAGCAGTTTTACCAGCAGACTGCCTAGGGGCCGACAACCTAATGACTAATGGAGCAGGAGGAGCAGACACTGCAGATGATTCGCCCTCTGCAATAACCGTGGGAGCGTAGCAACGAGACTTCTTCACTACCCTCTTCCTACGATATCCACCTTCCCACTTTCGCTTGAAGTGGACGTCAGGATCTTCTTCCTCCACTTCTTCCACATCAACATGTTCCATGGGGGCAGCTGCTGGAGCCTCAGCACCTGTATCCACTTCAAAGCGAGGACTTCCTACATCCGAGGCTTCGCTATCATCAACCGCAATGAATTCCCCGAGGCCTGGAACGCGGACCCTCTTACCCACGCTCCTCTCAGTGACCTTCCGCTTCAGCCGCTGAGAGATTAACTTCACACCAAAGGAATTAATAGAAAATCCAGTGGGTGTGGAGTTTGAGGTTCTATACCACTGGCAGAATCTCAGGGTCGTCAGAAGGTTAGGAGTCCTTAGCGGCATGCACTGTCGCGCCTCAGTACAGCCAGCAATGAAGAACCTCCAGGCACGAGCTCCATCGATGAGGCTCCCCATGAAGGCCAGGCTGCTTTTTGGATTGCCTACATACAGTTGGTCATATCCAAACTGACGGGCAAACTGACTCGGAACATAGGGCTCCAGGTAACAGGTGTCCCCGCTTCTATACAACAAGTGTGATGGCCGGATGCTAACCAGCCATTCAAAGACCCCCTGACTCAATAACGTCTGCCCTTCCCCTACATCCTTGAATTCTTCACCGTAGCCTGCATCGCGAATGTAGGGAAAGCATCGGAAGAGGCTGTAGTCGTCATGGCGATACAGCAGTTTACGGACCGCAGCCACATAAGTCTTTAACCACGAACACCCCTCGAATCGACGGAGAAGCGCCATGCAAACACCTTCTGGGGGCTCCTCTCCGGCATGGATAATGGAGGGGCAGTGAAGGGCAAACCATGCCATCAAATAAGTATATGGCAAAACAATTCTGGGATTTGGTCCGTCGCGAGGCAAGATAGTCCCCTTTCCCCGCTTCGTTGTTGGTGGCCTACAAAAAGCCTCCGTCAACCCACGAAGGCCTCTTTGAATACAGCACATCATGGCTGAAAAAAGTCCAAGAGAACGACCATGGACTAGACGAGCAGCAGGCAATAAGACAGTTGGATGAATGACATCGCCAGACGAAGATGGCACCACACATCTCTTCAACCAGACCGTTAAAAAGTCAGCCAAAAGTGCCTTACGGGACGTCGGCCGACGAGCCTGGTGGTGGAAACTCCAAAGAATATCACCTTTCTCATAGGGTCCATCATCTTCTTCCAGAATCAAATCCCCTTGAGAGTGCTCTTGCATCGTGCAAAAGATGTCTTCATCTGCAACTCCATAATGAGCCACTTCAGGAGTACCTTCCAGGTCGGGGAACAAATAATTCCCCCAGCTCTTCAAACTGCATGAAGCTCCCTTATGGCTCCCATGCATGCTGGAGCAAATGTAGAGGTGGCACATCAATTCCCGGTAAATCTCAAACAAGGCGGGCTCCTGCTTCTCCAGAAGTGTCAATTCCGCCTCGCACGAGAAATATTCTTCATATGGGAGAGCCCCAAAGGCAGAGCAGAAACTTTTCACATCTTGTGCAAAGCCATGCCCAATTCGCCAACAGGGATGAAGAAGGTCCCTGTAGCCGGGCTGTACAACTCAAAGATGGAGTAAAAGTTCGCTACGCTCATCTGACTGCCATAACAGGTCGCCCTGACGGCCTCGTAGAGTCCCAGCCTCTCCAGATCCTCCTCAAAATGGGCAAGGACATATAGAGTTAAGTCCCTCCACCATACTTTGGGAGGATGAATCCACCCCAGGGTCCTAAAATCAGTGGCCAGATAATTGCTACAAATCTTAAAGAACTGATTTCCAAAAGTCTGAGCCACCGCCGGATTTTCTCCCTCTAGGATGTCCGGAAATACGTTCCCAGGGTAGAGACCTAATATACAGCGAGGAGGACCCGCCCTCGTATAACCAGGGGATGGAGTTATCAACTTCCCTACGTGAAAAGAATCAATAGTCTGTGTCACTTGCCACTGCATCTTCCGAGCCCTCGTCACACATTGAAAGAAGGACAAGGGAAAATGTCGCTTGCTAGATGGGAGATAGTACTTCTCACCATCCAACTTGAAGATCCACTGCCCCTCTCCGGCTAGCAGCAGGTGATCGTTGTCTGGCGCTGCATCTCCAAACATGAAGTTAGGCTTCCGATAGATTCTTCGGTCGGAATCTTCAATGAGAGCAGTGGTTAAGATGCTCCTCATGGTGCGCTGATCCCCAGCATGAATAAGTGCATCCCGAGTAGGGGCGCTTCGCTCGCTGAATAGTGAAGCCTGCCCTTGAAACTATAGGCAGACATTACCGTCCAGCCCCCTGGTTGTGCTAAAGAGACCGTTCAGAGGACCAGGAGTATAGTGCACTGCAAAAATAAGGAGAAACTATGATTAGTTCATCGGCTGAAGAAGAGCTAAAACAAGAATGTAATTTTTGTTAAGGCATAGCTTCGCCCTCCGAGCGAAGCTGGCCTAACAGTAGCTTCGCCCCGAAGCTCAGCTTCGCAGCTGCAGCTTAACTCCGCACTACACATGAAGGCAAGATGCAAAAAAAAATATCTAAGTAGTAGTTTCACTCTGTAAGCTTGACCTTGGACAACAGAACGCGACAAAGCCCCAGGGGCTAACTTCGTCAGAAGGATACTATTGCCTCAAAATTATTTTAAGGGCATTAAGGCCTTTTTCGGTTGCGCTCCAAAGGTCAGCTTCGCATCCTATCATTCAACAGGATGTGAACCGCCTAAGGGATAGCTTCGCATAGAAGCTTGAAGAAGAGACCCTTTGGGTCTTAGATTCCCAATCAAGAAACCAAAAGAAATTCCAGAACCGGGCGAGAAGGAATTCCCTAGCGGAGAACTCTTTGAGATCACTGGATCACAATGGATCGTTCTAGATTCATTATGAGATAGCCGAAAGACTGGCTTCAAAAAGAGATGAAAATCTTTGAACAAAAGGGAAAGATCCCTACCTGCGATAGGTCGTTCGATGACTGGAGGAGGAGAAGGACCCTCCGTCGTAGAGATTGGCTACCTCTTTTCCTGCTCGTCTTTTGGGAGCCATTGGAGAACTGAAAAAGAAGATCTTGAAATTCCAAACGAAGAAGGAAGAAGAAGAGATTCGGAGTTCTCTAAAAATTCAAAGAGAAGTGGTGCCTTCTCTTTCAGCCCGATCAGGCTTTCAGAGGCTAATGATTGCCTAAGACTTCGCCTCCTCGAAAGGAGCGCAGACAGTCATTTCAAATTAATTTGAAACGACGCCTAAAGCACCTTCCTAAGAAGCGTTACTTTAGCCCCGCTAAGGGCTAGCTCCGCCGTGAGTCCAGTGTCGACTTAGCAGGACGCTTAAATAACTTCGCTGAGAAACATGCTTTAGCTCCGCTAAAAGCACATCTCTAACTCCGCGAAATTTCGTGCTAGCTTCATCAGAAACTGGTTCCTGGCTTATTTGAAAATCGGTCTTCAGCTTCGCCGAAAGCTTAGCTCGGCTAAGAGTTTTCATTTCCTCCTAGGTAAAAGACTTGCCTAAGTTGGTCCACTTCAGGTGTTCTCAAGTCAAAAAGGAGAAAAACAAAGCAGATAAGTAGGAAATAAATTTTTATTTGATTCAAAAGGAAGATACATTGACGCTACATTAAAGTGGTCTTTCGTACAACCGAATCATTGCTCCAAAGGCATACAAGTGGTCCTATCTACTTCCAAGGTAAACTAACTGGACACGAAAGGTCTTCCTTCTGCACAAGTCCGTAATCCTTCGCATAATGGCAAATTTTGTCATCAAGAAGCCGGATCTTCTTTGATGCAAATTGGCAAAGCACCGGTTGCCACCAGAAAGCCGGATCTTCTTTGATGAAAATTGGCAAAGGAAGGATTCGAGACCTTACAGGTGACGTCCGCTTGCCCGAAGTGGATCATCTCAGATAAGCGACTACCAGCCCCTTCTCGAAGTGGATCATCTCAGATAAGCGACTGCTAACCTCTTTTGGGAACACACATCAGCTGCCCCAGTTTGTTCCTCCTGCTTATAGTTAAAGTTTTAACTTGAAAATCAAGAGGCAAGTCTCTGGTCTCTTTCATCAAGATGAAAGACTGTCAAGCACAGTTCACTGCAATGCAAACTGGAAATAAGTTAGCAGTAAATTAAAGAAAAAGATGCAAAAGTGAAATGCTAAGGCAAATTCTTTAGGGCGAAGTAATTTATATCCGATTCAGTTGCAATTTAAGGATTGATTTCAGTTAAGCAGAGGATAGCCTCGCTTGCGCAATGATGATGGGCTAGCTCAGCATAAGCCAAGTCTTAGCTCCGCCTAAAGCAGTTAGGTTGGAGAAGCATAAAATAAAAGAGCTAAGTCCTAGCCTCGCCTATATGGCTAAGCCAGACTGATCGAAAGGGACACAGTCTTGACCCCACCTATATGACAAGACTGGCTCAACCTTGAAGAGACTAAGTCCCCAATTCTTGCCTATGTGGCGAATTAACAGGCAAGCATGGAATGATCTTTCTTTGATTAAGTGAAAATGATAGCTTCGCCGGGAAGCTGGAAAATAGGGCTGAAGCCCTGCTCTGTAAATCAGTCAGATACAGAATGAAGAATAAGGAATATCAATCCCTGAGGCAGCTTATAAAGCTAAATTAAGAAGATAAACTCCCTAAAGTCGCTAGTCCATTGGTAAAGTTTCTGAATGACCAAGACTCACCAGTTCTTGGTTGGTTAATGACCAGAGTGGGCACCCTACTATTTCAGAGATCTGAGTACCCTTCTCTGAACGATCAGGAGAAGTCATGAACAGACTGTTTCCTTGAAGAGGACTTCAGGTGTCCTATTTATAGGCCTGATGGCCTGATCGCACCACCGCTGCTTCAAGCTTGGAAGCGCGAGCAAATTTAAGGCATTTAAAGTACTGAGCCTTGAGAAAGGAATAGTCTCCCTCGAAAATGCGCGTAGAAGCAATGATCTTCCTCGATTAATGCAAGAGAGGTTATTCTAACCTCGAGAAAGGAGCAATCCTTCTCAAAATTAGCCGAAAAGCAGTTGGCCTCGGGAAAGGAATGATGTTCCAAGACCAATTTGAAGCGAACCTACTCCAGGAGACTCGAACGCGAAGCTACCCAGAATCGCGAATCTACACAATTTTTTGGCGAACTTATCCCAAAGCAGGATTGAAAGCGAAGCTGAACTCAACCACTATGGTAACGTTCGTACTTCACATACCATCAATCAAAGCAATTTAAAGTACTTCGAAGTCTGAACCATTCCATTGCAGACTTTCAAAAACTTTAAAGGGGGTCTTGTTGACACTTTAAAAAAGATAAGATTCCTGATTGGCCTGAACAATGTCTAACTTGTTGACATTTATAAAAGACAAGTGGTATACAAGCTGACGACCAGTTTTTACCCATCTCCGAGGGACAAATCAGCGACTTGGACTCTACTGATCCAGTGAAGCAGACAGTGAGCCCAAATTATCTTTGAAGAGACCTAAGCATGTCTAAGATGCTAGGTTAGCTCAACACTTAGCATCACATGAGCCCGAGGGGATAGCCTCACCTGAGAGGCCAAGTTTGTCCAACTTTGCCTTGAAGCTGTTCAAAGCTCTATCAGTGAGCTAACTTACAGCTTCGCCTGAAGTGCTCAGTTAACTCCGCAGAGAGTTAGCTTCGCTCGAAGTCACACGCAACCGCACAGAAGGATGTTCGGCAGCTTCGCCACAAATGTTTATCCAGCTCCGCTGAAGAGCTTTCTTCTGACTTCGCCAGATGCTCCTTCCAGCTCCGCTGCGAGCTCAACGCAGCAGCTTCGCTGTGGGTCTTTTATGGTCACCTTTGACCAATTAAATCTCCAGATGAGATCAAATCTATTCAAGATCAAATCTAATCGAGATCAAATCTGAGATCAAATTTGGTAATTGTTTACCATAATCTCTTGACTCTCCTAAAACAAATAAGAAGATCATGGGAGATCTTTCAGTTATTTGAAAAGAATCAAAGCGGATCAGGAGATCGACATTACCTGCTATTCCTAACTTCACAGAAGCTGATTCTAGCCTCGCAGCAAGGCTACTTTCCAGATTTAAACAGATTGACTTAATCTGTTTTCAGATTTTCAAGGGACAATTATACTCCTGCTCTCCCTATAAATAGCCCACCAGGCGTACACAGAGACACACACGCGCACAGGCAGAGACACGCACAGAGAGAGACGGCTAAACAGAGATCTATTCTTTTACTTTCAAGAATTTAGAGAACTGCTTCTCTAATCAGGGTGCTGATACCCTAAGATCTTCCTCTCAAGGAATCTCCGGAACCAGGCGAGAAAGAATTCCCAAGTGGAGGCAGTTTGAGAAGTAACAAGAGGGTTCTACCAACCTTCTGTTCTCCGATTCCCTGAACCAGGCGAGAAGGGAATCCTATCGATCGCATCGTCAAAGGGACAAAGTGGTCATAGGAGATCTACTTGTAATCTTTTTTAGAATACTTGTAATTTAGCTCCTCGACCCTTTTTTCTAAGTTTTCCCCTTTGCAAAATCAATGAAAAACAACCGTGTAGCCTAGGGCTAACGGGTCGTGATCCACAGGAAGGGACAGCGATAGAAGCGTTGTGTAAGTTTCTCTCTTTTAATTTCTTGAAAATAGTTAATATTTATCTTCTCAATTTTATAAAAAGAAAATAAAATTATTATGTTAAGTTAAGAAGGAGATGGTAGAAGAAGAGGTTGTGGTACTGTTGTTTTATTTATAAAAAGAAAAAAAGAAAGACTAGAAATAGAGAATTATAACTCTAAACTAATGAACTGAAAAAGAAAATAAAAAGAGTACTTACCTCTACCGTTGAATCATAACAAAGACTTATCAAAGCAAATAGAAAAGAATAGAGGAAAGAAAGGCTTCGGGGAGATTGAGTACAATGAAGAAAAGTGAGAAACCTCCATTGATTGTCACCTTCAATATAGGCTTCTTGAAGAAAAGGTTACAATAGTATCACTCTACAATACCTCTTCCTCTCTTTTCTCATGTAACTCTCTAACTTAAAAGAAAATAAAAATTACATTGAAGAAGAAAGAAAAACTTAAACTAAGGCTCTCTCTCTGAGATGATGCTTTCTTTGCCTTCGAGATATGAGGGTATTTATAGGAGAAAACTAGAGGGATAGAAAGCGTACGAAGATAGGAAGATCTGAATATTTCTGAATTTGAAATCTCCCTTATCTCCAAACTAAATTTGATTTATCCAGAAATTCAATTCTGATCTGCAGGCTGTTGGCGTGTTGATTGCTGAATATCACTTATCAAATGATAGAATTGGAACGAGTGATCAACAGAATAATTGTAGCCCTTTAAGTTTTCTTTCTATTGCATCTTAAATCATCAGATTTGACCTTCGGTAACAAAAGTTATGATTAAAATGTTAAACTATATCTAGCCCGAATCCAAATTTAAATTGTTTCATCTCATCCGTTGATCTTCTCTCTAATCATTTATCCTCTTTGATTTTCAGTTTATCTTCTAGAATTGATAAGATATTCACTTATCTTCAGCGAAACTGATAGGGTCTTCAAACAATCCATTTTTCTCTTGAAATTAGATAATATTATCTTATCTGATATATTCAGTTTTCAGATAAGATAACTTCTAGAACTTTGGATTTGAATCGATCCCTTTTTTTTTGAACTTTTGAATTTAATTGGATAAATTTTATAATTATCTTCTCCCTATCATACCCTGCATGAATTAGGACATTAAGACAAGTTATTTGTAATATTCATTACAGAATATATGTAGGAATGTAATAATATTTATGCATTATATGTGTCCAAACACACGTCCGTCGTGCCTTGCCAACACCACCGCCGTTGCATGGACGCCGCGCTCTAGTGCGCGAGTGAGCCTGAACTCGTATTTATTTTTATTTCCTTTTCTTTTTTGTTTGAATGATTCTCGTCTAACTGTTTCCAAATCTCGAGATCTGCGCGACGGGTGCAACCACTCGCTTGTTATCGCATATCTTGAGTTTTGTTGTTACAATTGTGGTGCTCCGAATGTTATAAATAGAGCTTTTCAATTTAGAAGCAAACACAATGAAACACGAACAATTCTGTTTTCTTCCTCTTGAGCTTTTCTCTGGCGCTTCCTGTAGCCGAGAAAGCGCTCTTCTGTATTAAATTTTCTACTAATTTTACATCAATTTTGTGGATGACCGATTCTTGTCTGAGAAAAGACTTTGGCTTATGCTCGAGCAGGGTGCTGGTACTTTCTGGGGGCCTTTACCGCTGTTAGTTTCTAGGATCAATCTGACAACTAATCAATATCACCGAAATTCACCGAACTAATTAGCCAGGTCGGTGAATATCAGGTGGGTGGTTTTCCGTTCAATAAAACGTTCCTTAATTAAAGAACTACATTTCAATTACCTTCCTTGGTTAAACACCAATTAGACTAGTATAAGTCAGTCTCAATATACTGAATATCAGTATAATCCCTATATAAAGAAAATTAATTCACTTATATAGTACTTAGAGTGAGGTACGCTTATAACGAATCTCCTTAAAACAATTACGCCCCCCGCAACAGTGCTAACGGGTTACTGGACGCGGTCTCCCATGATACAACACTCCTTCACGGTATTTGGATAGCACTACCAAATCGTCGTACGGTCAAACCATAGTTAACCAGTGTATTCAAATCATCGTACGGTCAAACCATAATTAACCAGTGTATACCAAATCGTCGTACGGTCAAACCATAGTTAACCAGTGTAGAGAGAGGAGGAAGGTAGAAGAATATTCTTCTTTGAAAGTCACAGATTCAGACAATAATTCTATTAAAGAATCTGTTGAATTTTCTGAGCCTTCTTTCAGAAGGAATTTTTCAGAATCTCAGAAGGAATTTTTCAGAATCTTTTGGAAGGAACTTTTCAGAATCTCTTGGAAGTCGATACGGACTTGAGTCGCAGCTTCGGACTTGAGTTGCAGAAAACTTGAGTTGCAGAAAGCCCAGACCAGAATGGAGAGGAAGAATTTCTTTTGCGTTGTGTCTTTTTTTTGAGAGAAGCGGAGCGCTATTTATAGCGATCCGGGAGGGGTATAATAGTCCGAACCCAACCGAAAGGTTGCAACGCTTCGTTTCAGACAGCAACTGCCCAACTGATCGCGGCGGTTTACTGACAGCCGTTGCGGAGCGGGTATGATCTGCGGTAACCCATACCCGTGAGACCCGGTTCAAAAGAACCGTACCGGGTTGGGAGCCCGAGCCCGGCACAGGCGCCTGTGCTGGCCGGCCGCGGCGCGCGCACGTGCGGGCATGGTTTCCCTCTAATCGCGCGTGAAAACTCCAAGTACCCAAAGGGCACACCCTTTGTTCCCATTTTTCTCTATTTAAACACTTCAAACTTCCATCCTATGGCCAATGTGAGACTAAATGCTTTTAGCTACCTTTATTCTCCTTTTGGCTTTGAATTAGACAAATTTTAGACTTGAATATCTCATTCATTCGAAGTCGGGATTGAACATGTGAATATACCACGTTCATCCTCAATGGAAGGAGAACACACTCCAACCAATATCCAATTGATTCGATCAATGGATCTCACCGTAATTCAACTCGAAGATTCATATTTCTTCTTCATATTTCCCAACAACCACTAGCCGACAGTAATCGTTTCAATGCTCGAGCGATAGGGCGAGTCTTAGTCTTCTAGGGCAGTATTCTTACATGGTTACTCTCTCACAGGCCAGAAACTTCTTTCTTCTTTTTATTTATTTATATAGATATTTATTGCAATATAGATTGATACATGTTTATGTTTTAATATAACAAATTAAAAATACCTGAAATTCTAGTAAAACACAAAATACGACCAACACATATAACCAATAACCATAAAATCAAAATGTTCAGGGCATGAAGACTCGCGCCTTCACAAAATATATTGTTTAGTAAATTACAATCCTAGTTTAGTGTCAGCCTGTGCCTTTTCCTTCTCATGTATGTTGGGCTTTAATGGTTTGGGACATTTGTCCCCGAGCTTGCATATAATAAACTCAGTAATTATGGGCAGTTTGAGGAACTTAGAATAACAAGTCGTGTTTGATTTTATAATTTATAGTTAAATTTTTAGCTGCATGAACTAAAAAACAATTATTTACTGTTGACACTCCTAAAAAATAAACTCCCAGACAGCTCTTCAACCGGTCTTAACGATGTCTAACTTGTTGATACTTTTAATAGACAAGTTGCAGACAAGCCAACGACCAGTCTGTAAGATATTAAATCAACTTTATGCGGATTAATAGCCATGGATCTAGAATCAATCATCTCAAGAAATCGAATGCATAATTAAACAATACTAAATCAGCATACCTGTAGCCATTGATGAACTGAAGAAAATAGATGGGTGAAGACTTTGATCCTTCTCTTTAATCCTGCAAGAAACCCTAATGCAGACCCTTCTTCTCTCTGTCTCCTTTTCTTTTCACAACCTTGCAATTCTGATGGATTCAATAATTCTCACAAAATAATGAGCCTAGGTTATATTCTTTTCAGGAGGAGAGAAGAGGGTCTAACATTTACTAAAATAACCCCTGAGATAAAACCACCCATCATGGTTCCTTTATACCTCATGTGATTATTAACTTATATATAAATGTAACTTTAATATGGGCATCTTTAATATCAGTTAACTTTAATTAGGAATCCAATTAATTAACCAAGGTTAGTGGGCCACCTTAATGTGAGACTAACATTCTCCCACTTGGACCACTAAACCGATTAGGTTAAAAATTTAGAAAACAAATAAAAGAAAAGACTCATTTTTCAAAACATTTTGACTCCATTGGATTCCATACTGAAAAACTTTGACACGTGATCACGAATTTTAAAAACAACAACTGATAAGCCCAAATTATGAAATACTGTAATACTGCAATTAGCTTGGACCACCAATGCGAGTCATAGCGGTTATACAACATCTATGTCATACTCCCTTCTATGTACCACAACATTGATAACCCTTACTAATTGAGTCCATAACCAAAATGACCCCTGTAATTGTCTTATTAAGACTTTTCCTGTTTAACAAACATCCATACATAATATGTGCACACATAATTGGATAACAGGAAATACAGAAACAAACTTTTATTGCGCAATATTGTCAATTATATAAGTACCAAAACATACATTTACAGATTGCTCAAAAGACCCATCCTAACAACATGTTCCTTGAATGTCTTTGGAGGCAATCCCTTGGTCATTGGATCAGCAACCATTAAAGTGGTACTTATACTTTCAATTGACACCTTCTGTTTCTGAACTCTTTCTCTAACCACCAAGTACTTAAGTTCCATGTGTCTGGAACCATTAGAGTACTTACCATTCTTAGAGAAGAAAACGGCTGCTGTATTATCACAAAATATCTTCAGCGGCCTGGCAATAGAGTCAACTACACCAAGTGCTGAGATAAAATTCCGTAACCATAATGCATGATTCGAGGCTTCAAAACAAGCTATGAACTCAGCCTCTATCGTGGATGAAGCAGTGATAGACTGCTTTACACTCTTCCACGAGATTGCCCCACCTGCTAGCATGAATATGAAGCCTGAAGTAGACTTCCTGCTATCTGGGCAACCAGCAAAATCTGAGTCCGAATAGCCGATCACTTCCAACTGATCTGATCTCCTATATGTGAGCATATGGTCCTTCGTCCCTTGAAGATACCGCATTACCTTCTTAGCTAATTTCCAGTGCTCCATTCCTGGATTGCTCTGGTATCTTCCTAACATCCCAACAGCAAAACTGATATCTGGCCTGGTACAAGTGTGTGCATACATCAAGCTCCCAACAGCTGATGCATATGGAACTTTCTGCATTTGACCCTTTTCTAAGTCATTTCTAGGACACTGGCTCCCACTTAATTTGTCACCCTTCATGATGGGCGCACAACTGGTTGAACACAATTCCATATGAAATCTTTCCAAAACTCGATTGATATAACCTTTCTGAGACAGTCCTAGCAATCCTCGAGATCTATCCCTGAAGATCTCTATGCCAATAACATAAGTTGCCTCACCCATATCAACCATCTGAAAGTTCTTGGTAAGATAGCTTTTAGTTTCATACAGCAAACCAATATCACTACTGGCTAACAAGATATCATCCACATACAGAACCAAAAAGATAAACTTGCTCCCACTGATCTTTAGATATATACACTGATCAACAGTATTTTCTGTAAATCCAAAAGAGGTAATGGTATCATTAAACTTTATATACCATTGCCTGGAAGCTTGTTTAAGTCCGTATATGGATTTCTTTAATTTGCAAGCCAAGTGTTCTTGTCCTTTCTTTGCGAACCCTTCAGGTTGCTCCATGTAAATTTCCTCATCCAAATCTCCATTCAGAAAAGCTGTTTTCACATCCATTTGATGTAACTCCAAATCATAATGAGCTACAAGGGCCATAATGATTCTAAGAGAGTCCTTCTTTGATACTGGAGAGAAGGTTTCTCTATAGTCAATGCCTTCTTTCTGAGTGAAACCTTTAGCCACAAGTCTGGCCTTATATCGTTCGATATTGCCTTTAGAGTCGCGCTTGGTCTTAAAGACCCATTTACACCCGACTTTCTTACAGTTATTAGGCAATTCGACCATATCCCAGACTTTGTTATGGTCCATAGATTTCAACTCTTCATTCATAGCATCAACCCATTTACTAGAATCATTGCATTCTATGGCTTGTGAAAATGAAACTGGATCTTTATTTATCCCAATATCATAATCAGATTCCTGTAGATACACCACATAATCATCTGAAATGGCAGATCTTCTTTCCCTTTGAGATCTTCTCAAAGCTACCGGTTGTGGTGGTTCTACAACATTTTCAATGGCGATATCCTCATGGAGTGGTGAACCAATATCATAATGTTGTTCTGGTATCTCAGTTTGATGATCAAGCTGAGGGACAACAATTTCTCTTGAAAGAAAGGGTATTGGGATATTTACCCTTACCACCTCAAGATCTACCTTTCTTGGTTCATCACTCCCACTAATTTCACCATTCTCAAGGAATCTGGCATTACCAGTTTCAACAATTCTTGTACTATGGTTAGGACAATAAAATTTGTACCCTTTAGACTTTTCTGGATAACCAATGAAATACCCAGATATTGTTCTTGAGTCTAATTTCTTTTCTTGTGGATTATATATTCTAGCCTCTGCTGGACAACCCCAAACATGTAAATGTCTTAAACTGGGTTTCCTACCAGTCCACAACTCGAAAGGAGTTGTTGGGACTGCCTTACTAGGAACCCTGTTCAAGATGTACATAGCAGTCTTTAAGGCTTCATTCCACAATGAATTAGGTACATTAGAGAGGCTCATCATGCTCCTAACCATATCCATAAGTGTTCGGTTTCGCCTTTCAGCAACACCATTCTGCTGAGGCGTACCTGGCATTGTGTATTGAGCACAAATACCATGCTTTTCTAGAAATTTGGCAAATGGGCCAGGATGTTGTCCTGACTCATCATATCTTCCATAAAATTCACCACCTCGATCTGATCTTATGATTTTAACTTTTCTATCTAATTGTCTCTCGACTTCTGTAATGAACACCTCAAGGATGTCAACAGCCTGAGACTTTTCATTAATTAGATATACATAACCATAACGTGACAGATCATCTATAAAGGTAATGAAATATCTCTCTCCCGTGAAACATGGAATGGAGAGTGGTCCGCAAATATCTGTATGAATTATTTCAAGAAGCTCTTTACTTCTTGTGGCACCTTTCTTGGTGTGTTTGGTTTGCTTTCCTTTTATGCAATCCACACACACATCAAAATCAGTGAAGTCTAGGTTATCCAAAATCCCATTCTTCACTAATCTTTCAATTCTATCCCTGGAGATATGCCCCAGTCGTCTATGCCACAAGATAGAGGAATTTTCATTGATTAAGCCACGTTTAATACCAACATTCGAATGCAGAGATAAAAGAGATTGTGCAAACTCATCATTCAATGAAATTTTATATAAACCATCACATAAAATTCCATGTCCAACCGACATTGAATTATACATTAAACTGAGTTTTTCACAACTGAATAAAACAGAATATCCAACAACATCTAATTTGGATAATGACATTAAGTTCCTAGAAATTGAAGGTACATAAAAAGTGTCCTCAAGATTCATCTGATGACCCGTCTCTAAGAGTAGTCGGTAAGTACCAACAGCCTCGACCTCCACTTTAAGACGGTTCCCCATAAAGACAAATCTCTCACTTTCCTTCGGTTTCCGGGTTGTAAGGAATCCCTGCATTGAATTAGTTATGTGAGTTGTGGCTCTAGAGTCAATCCACCAAGTATTAGAAGGAACTTCAGCAAGATTTGATTCATAACATACAAAAGAAAGATTCATACCTTTCTTTTCGAACCAAGCTTTCCTCTTGTTGCAGTCCTTCTTCACATGTCCCTTTCTGCCACAGAAGTAGCATTTGACAGTGAAAACCTTTCCATGACCGTGGCTACTTTCCCCATGGTCATTCCCTTTCTTTGATGGAAACCTCTTACCTCTTCCATATTTACCTTTCTTATGGATAGCCCCTTGAGTTACTGCCAACACTGAGTGATGCCCTTCTTGCCTCAGTCTCACTTCCTCTAGTACACACATACCAGTCAGCTCATTCAGATTCCACTTATCCTTATGAGTATTGTAGTGAATCTTGAATGCTCCGAACTGAGGAGGAAGTGAGTTGAGGATGAACTGTACCAAGAAGGACTCATCCACTTTCATTCCCAGTGATCCTAACTTCGCAGCCTTATCAGTCATATTTAGAATGTGTTGTTGAACTCCTCTATTACCATCATATTTCATGGTGGTAAGTTCAGCCATAAGGGTGCCAGCTAATGACTTATCTGCAGACTTAAATCGGTCTTTAACAGCACTTAAAAGTTCAGATGCATTAGTAGTATGTGGGAGTGAAGTCTTGATGTTATTGGCAATGGTCATCTTGATGAACATGAGACTGAGTCTATTCGACCTTTCCCAAGCTTTGGCATGGCTAGCCTGTTCTGCTGTACTTTCAGCAGTCACTTCATCAGGTTTCTCTACTAAAAGAGCCATGTCTAGGTCCAGAACACCCAGTGTAAATTGGACATGTTCAAACCACTCAGAGAAGTTTGTACCATCCAGGGCTGGAATGCTAGTTGCATGAGTGTGAAGGGAAGTGGGAACGTTCACTGAAACAAAATAGGACATAGCTCACATTAAGGCCTCGAATCAATACAAAACTTTAAATTTAATGAAGATGAACTATTGATATCACTTTGATTCCTCCTTTGGGCGAAACCTAAGCATATCCAGTGTTCACTCTTTAGGTGAGACTCTTTTATCACCTATGTAGGTCTAATATAATTTATGCTACTTAGACAGTAAGTCATGTTACCTTTGGGTATCCAATTCTACACCACTAAGTTGCATAAATTACACTACCCTACCCCGGTTTCTAATTATTTGAAAGAGACTTTCCTTTGGGCCAGTCCCAATCTCCTAACTAGAACCGCCATCGAGAGTATTATTGTCTTTAATGTCACCTACATTGACAAGTCTTTTATGTAGTTGTATATTCATAAGGTTTACTAACATAGGTCACTTTGGCAACTACTAAATCAATAAGCCTTATGAATACAAAACTAACCAATAATATTCTCTAATCTTTTATTTGAGTAATACTATAATACTCCAATTCTATTACTTGACCAACATCAATCAATATTAACACAACAACTTAAATGTGTAACTTACATTTATGATTGAAATTATACCAACACTAGTCGACTGGTCAAGGAACTACTAGTCGACTTGGAACAATATAAGTCGACTATAGTGGGAGTTCCAGTCGACTAGAGTCAAATCAAGTCGACTTGGGGTCAAGTCAAGTCGACTAACTATTATCAAGTCTAGTCGACTAGGTCAAGGTAATAAGTCGACTATACTTGTTATTAGTCGACTGATCATAAATTAAGTCGACTCCTGAAGTCAACAGAGAGCTCCCAACTTTCGAGTCACTCTGTTAGTCGACTTGGGCAAAATTATAAGTCGACTATACCCTAATTAGTCGACTACTCAAAATATCAAGTCGACTATACATTTTATTAGTCGACTACTCAAAATGATTAGTCGACCACTGTATCGAAACAGAGAGTTCTTAAGTTTCTGAAAAAATACTTAGTCGACTAGTGTTTCGGGCTAGTCGACTAATAGTCGACGAAGCTGTTATCAAAGGCAGTTCCAGATTACCGACGGAAATATTAAATTAGGGAAAATTAGGGTTAATAATTCCTGAAATTTGATCCCAATTAATTGCATAATTTGAGGAATATTAACAGTATATTAGGGTTATTAAATCCTCTACAAATTCTACAATTAAAAGATCAAAAATTGATTTTTATGAATTGTTAATCAAAAAAAACCCTAATTACCCATAATCCTTAATCCAAGATGTATTGATTCTAAAACCCAGGCTCTGATACCAAATGTAAGATATTAAATCAACTTTATGCGGATTAATAGCCATGGATCTAAAATCAATCATCTCAAGAAATCGAATGCATAATTAAACAATACTAAATCACCATACCTGTAGCCATTGATGAACTGAAGAAAATAGATGGGTGAAGACTTTGATCCTTCTCTTTAATCCTGCAAGAAACCCTAATGCAGACCCTTCTTCTCTCTGTCTCCTTTTCTTTTCACAACCTTGCAATTCTGATGGATTCAATAATTCTCACAAAATAATGAGCCTAGGTTATATTCTTTTCAGGAGGAGAGAAGAGGGTCTAACATTTACTAAAATAACCCCTGAGATAAAACCACCCATCATGGTTCCTTTATACCTCATGTGATTATTAACTTATATATAAATGTAACTTTAATATGGGCATCTTTAATATCAGTTAACTTTAATTAGGAATCCAATTAATTAACCAAGGTTAGTGGGCCACCTTAATGTGAGACTAACACAGTCCTCTTGTTTCCCATCTCTGACACTGGGCCTTATTGATCCAGTTAAGTAGACAGTAGACAAATATTGTTTCGATCAGGCCAAGGCATGCCTATGAAGATAAGTTAGTTCAATACTTAGTTTCACCTAAGCCCAAAGGGCCAGTTTCGCCCAAGAGGCCAGCATTGCCTTTTTTCGCCAGAAGCTTTACATAACTGTGCTGAGAGCTAACTTCTAACTTTACTTGATGTTTTTCATAACTCCGCTGAGAGTTTAGCCTCGCCTGAAGCTTTTCATAGCTTCTCCTAAAACTTTTCCAAGGATTTGCTTGAAACTTTTCATAGCTTCGTCTAAAGCTTTATCTAGCTTCGCTGTGAGCTCATTTCACACTTCAGGTCATTAATTGATCGTTTCAAATCTCCTGGCAGGATTAACAGGTCAACCCTACTACTTCAGTGGGGTTAATGCCATTTCAAGTGGGCGGTTACACCCGCCCACTACATTGCACATTAAGTGGAGACAAATAAATCAGAACGGTTGTTATAAGCTCGCGCAGAGCCTATTTTAGCTTCGCACGAAGCTTGCTAGGCTCGCGCATAGCCTATTTCTAGCTTCGCGTGAAGCATTTTAGGCTCGCGCAGAGCTTGTTTTAGCCTCGCGCACGAGGATATTTACTGATTTTTAGAGACAGTTACACCTCTGCAGAACCAATAAATAATTAATTCTAAGAATGAGCTGAAGGCTTTGAAGGCTGAAAATTTTAGCTAAAAAAAGTTTAGGCTAACAAGAGACTCATTCTATACCTTTCAATCTTTCAGAAATTTATTTCTCTAATTCTCTAAGGATAAAACTCAGGATGCTGATATCCTAAATCTCTCATTCTCAAGGAATATTCGGAACTAGGCGTGAAGAAATTTCCAAGCAGTAGCACTCGAAAACTGATCACTCGTATCGTCAAATGGACAAAGTGATCGCGTGCTGATTAGACTCATATCAACACACTTTCTCAAAATCTTGGTAGAAAATACTTATAATTTTTTTCTTTTTACTTATACTTTCCTACAATTTTATAAGTTTTTTCCATTTCAAATCAATGAAAAACATTTACTTTAATGCATGATGAAATTATATTGCATAAAAATTGTTAAAGAAAGCTGATATGACAGTCTTTTATTGTAGCTCAACTGTTATAATTGGAACTACAACCAGTTTATTTATTTATTTATTTTTTGAACAAAGACTGTAGTCCTTCTTGAACCTGAGATCTCTCATTATAATATCCCCTTTTGAAATACAATATTAAATAAAATATACTGGTATTTTAATATGTACACATATATTTATTTATTATTATAAATTATTATGTGAATTATTATTACCATTGTTGTATTATTATTGTGAGTGTTCTTTTGTTTACATTAGTAGGTATTTCAATATTATTTCATGCGAGTATTTTGATTTATTTAAATTAATTATGATTCACTGAATTTATCGTTGATATCCATTCACTATTTATCTATGTAAATTGCATGATCCATTTCTAGCATTATAAAAATTACTAATTTCCAATATTGAATTTTGTGCAAATGCATCAAGTAATTTCCCTGAAATTATTTATATTGTCCATGTCTGAAATTTGTATGATACATAAATTTTACTGGATAATCATTGATTCTAGAAATTGAATCATTTTCCATGATTAACTATTTATTCGTTAGAGAATATTTAAATAATCATAAGTAGTGGAAATGTCAGAAAAGAACCAAAAAGATAATTCTAAACAATATCATGATATCACTGGAAGACTTGACTGGCTATACTTAATATTTACCTGTAAACATACTGTTCATGTTACTAAAGTCATTGGGAAATATTGTTATACGGTAATAATACTGTCCTGCTTATCCTGTTCATTGACCTCATGTATCCTGATTACACTGTTGATGACCGTTGCCATCACCGAGTTATCCCAGTGATCTAGGTAACATGTGCATTAAATAATCTTGATAAATTGATAATATGATATTAAACAACTTACACGGGATTGGGAAAATTGTTGCTGTATTTTGGGTGGGTGGACCTGGAATATAGATTGCACGGCCGAAAGAAGGTTCCATTGTAAGATTTCCGTGGGGTGATTGACACCCCGTCCTGTTCATGTTCCTCTTTATACATGTTACACTTGTTAGATATCCTGTTATACATGTTACCTGACTATATTGCGGTAGGGCCTTGTTCAGTGATAGGAGTCTGGGTCGTGATCCTGAGTATATACGGGACCCACTTAAAACATAGACAATGTCTCCAACCAATCAGTTTCAATAACATAGGACCCCTTTTGATATGTGTGGTAGGCGTAGTATGGGACGCGTCTATTGCATGTGATAATCGGTATTCCTTGACACAATTAATAACAAAATCGAATCTTACATTGATATTATAGACTGAACTTGATATATACATGTTATGATAGACACCTGACTGTACTCATGACTTGACATATGATATTATAACAAATTGATCTCATTATTTTTAAAGTTAGGTATTGCATGTCATCATAATATTTGTACTATACTGATTGATATTTATTGCACCATACTCTCTTTTTATTACTGTTTTATTCATGTCATTTTCTTATCCAGTATATCTTCATGATAGTATCATAATATGTTCACATGTTACATGTACATGCACCTTTCCTATTATTTTACACATTCGTTGGGAGATTTTACTCCCTGGATTTACACATCTAGGTACATGGGTATTGTTTTTACTGAGCAGGTATTCAAGGAGATCATGTGTATCGGAAGAGTACGGAGTCTCTTTTGCTCGATCACTGGATTCTATGGTACAGTTCATGCTTCCTTTTAATTCTGTTGACTTCCTTTAATTCTCTATTGCTTGGACTCCATATTGTTCTATATAATTTATTCGTAAAATGGTATTATCTTGTGTGAAAATATTATATGTATTATTGCAGTGATTTTATTACATTTATAGTTGATTTGTATAACTTGTTTAGGTCACTTTAGGCTAACGTGTATACGTGGGGTATTTTCCTCGCGTATATACATCGCTGACTATCATCGCGTCTCCGATCTAGCGTATTTGGGAAGCGATGCGTTACAAGATTTTTTTGGTATCAAAGCCAAGTTTTCAACTTTAAGCGACGTTTGATTTTCGAAATTCGCTTTTCGCAAGAGAACCTAGTTCTTACATGTGACATGAGACATTATATTTACACTATAATATGCATATATTAATCACACAATGATACAAGTCCACTTGAGAATCAATCGTCCTTCCTTTCTATATCTATCTCTTGAATCTCTTGATGTCTTCGATTTTAGCATTTTGATCTGTATTTTTTCTGCTGACTTCTATCTTTCATCTCGGTTCCATTTTCCCGATATTAACTCTCGGGACTAACCTTTGGACCCGATCGACGGCAGAGATTAGAGCGCGCAGCGGAAGCGTGGTGGACCCATTATACACTAAAAAGTGACGGGGGAATAAGATGTCAATGTTGATCGATCAAGTTTTCCTTGATTTCTATCCTATAGTTTATTTCATGTCTATTCATTTTCAACTTTGATCAACTCTCGTTCTCTTTTATCACTTTTCCTGTCTTATTGAAGTTTCGAGGACGAAATTTTTGTTAAAGTGGGTAGAATATAATATCCCTATTTTGAAATACAATATTTAAATAAAATATACTGGTATTTTAATATATACACATGCATTTATTTATTATTATTAATTATTATGTGAGTTATTATTAATTGTGTTGTATTATTATTGCGAGTGTTCTTTTATTTACATCAGTGGGTATTTCAAGACTATTTCATCCGAGTGTTTTAATTTATTTAAATTAATTATGATTTACTGAATTTATCATTGATATCTATTCGCTATTTATCTGTGTAAATTGATTGGTCCATTTTCTTGCATTATGAAAATTACTAATTTTCAATATTTAATTTTATCCAAATGCATCAAGTAATTTCCCTGAAATTATTTATATTGTCCCTATCTGAAATTTGTATGATATATATATTTTATTGGATAATCATTGATTCTAGAAATTGAATCATTTTTCATGATTAACTATTTATTTGTTAGAGAATATTTAAATAATCATAAGTAGTTGAAATGTCAGAAAAGAACCAAACAAATAATTCTAAACAATATCATGAAATCACTAGAAGACTTGACTCACTATACTTGACATTTACCTGATAAACATACAGTCCATGTTACTAAAGTCATTGAGAAATATTGTTATACGATAACAACATCGTCCTACTTATCCTGTTCACTGACATCATGTATCCTGATTGCACTGTTGATGTTGTTATCGTTGCTATCACCAAGTTATCCTAGTGATCTAGGTAACATGTACATTAAATAATCTTGATAAACTTATAATATGATATTAAACAACTTACACCGGGATTGGGAAATTATTGGAGGACATCTGTATTTTGGGTGGACCTAGAATATAGGTTGCACAGCCGAAAGAAGATTCCACTGCAAGGTTCCCGTGGGGTGACTGACACCCCGTTTTGTTCATGTTCCTTTTTATACATGTTACACTTGTTATATATCCTGTTATACATGTCACCTGACTACATTTCGGTAAGGCCTGGTTCAGTGCCAGGAGTCTGGGTCGTGGTCCCAGGTATGTACGGGACCCACTAATATCTCCAACCAATTAGTTTCAATAATATAGGATCCCGATTGATATGTGTGGTAGGCGTAGTAGGGGACGCGTCTATTGTGTGTGACAATCGGTGTTCGCTGACATACTTAATAACAAAACTAAATCTTACATTGACATTGTAGACTGAACTTGATATATTCATGTTACGATAAACACCTGATAATACTCATGACCTGATATATGATATTATAACAAATTGATCTCATTACTTGGTATTACATGTCATCATGATACTTGTACTATGCTTTTTGATATTTATTGCACCATACTTTCTTCTTATTGCTGTTTTATTCGTATCATTTTTTATACAGTATATCTTCATGATAGTATCATAGTATGCTCATATGTTATATGCATGTGCACCTTCCCTTTATTTTTACACACTCATTGAGAGTTCTTACTCACTGAATTTGCACATCCCGGTATATGGGCACTGCTTTTACTGAGCAGGTATTCGAGGAGATCATGTGTATCTGAAGAGTACGGAGTCCCTTTTGCTTGATCACCGGTTTCTTTGATACAGTTCATGTCTTCCTTTTTATTCTGTTGAATTCCTTTGATTCCCTATTGCTTGGACTCCACATTGTTCTATATGATTTATCCGTAAAATGATATTATCATGTGTGAAAACATTATATGTATTATTGCAGTGATTTTATTGCCTTTATTGTTGATTTATATAATTAGTTTAGGTCACTTCAGGCTTAACGTGTATACGTGGGTATTTTTCTCGCGTATATACGTCGTCAGCTTTCGTCGCGTTTTACTCCAGCGTATTGTGGGAAGTAGGGCATGACACTAATTTTCAACTCAGCTTTTTTACCAACTGAGCTATGCCTCAATAGCTACAATCAGTTTAGTTACAGTTTCAACTATAGAAAAAATATCTAAAATGTAGAAATAATTATTGTAGTTGGAGCTACAAGTAGTGCCAACGATTTTAAAATAAACAATTAAGTTATTGTTATTGTAGTTGCATAAAGTTTCAACTGCAATCATCCAAACAGCTCCTGATATTAAGAGGTAATAACTATTATAAGGTCTATATATAAATGAATATAATTTATATACACTGATACACATGAATATTTCTTGTAAATAATAAATATCTAGTCATTGTTTCTCCCTATTTTAAACTTTTTATAGTCGTGTTTCGCAAAGTTTTTGCATCTAAGATTTGCAAGTGTGACTGGAAAGCTCCTGTAGCCCACTTTGCATTTAAAGAATTCAGTTGTGACGTTCATAGAGACAAGTAACGCACACATCCTGACAAATTTCTTTTCTCATATAGAGGTAATTCTTAACTTGTTGAGCTTCTTCCAGTTTTGTTTAATCTTGATAAAATTCACTTGTACTTTTCATTCTCGTTGTCCATGGATTGGACGAGGGAAGACACAAGTAACAACACTTGGTAACGTAGCCAGAACTTTAGATACGAGAGACATGCAAACTTCCTTACATATTGTAACGCCCCGATCTCAAGGATACGGAGACGTTATGGCGACGTACATACGCAGGGTGAAAACACCCTCGCACATACGTTAAGCCTCAGTACAGGAAATAACCTCCATATACACAAGAGTTCTAGCAGGAAATAAGTATAAGAATACCTGCAGAAAAGGGTTAGTGATCATAACAGATATAAAAACAGAAATAACTAAGATAATAGGAACAAAGCACAAAGATACCTATGAAAGGTTTCGATGGTAGAGTCTCCTATGTGAATCCAATGAACTAGCTGAGCAAACGATAACTCGGATCTTCAACCTGAATACGCAAACCCAGGGTCGTCAGAAAGCGACCTAGTGAATGGTAAAATGAAGGAAGCAGTAATATGTACGATAGTAATACAGACACGATAATAATATATAATACATTATTCTATAACAGTGATACCATATAGTAGGCATATAATAAGCAGTAAAAATATAAACATGTCATATTTTAATATCATCACTACATAGCAGGTTATCATCGGGTCATGTCTATAATAGTATCCAGTTTTATATAATAAATACTATTGTATAGTGATGACGTAATGGAAACGAATATGCAGATATGCAGTATGCAACATAACGATACTACTATAGGGTGCATATGTAGTAACGAAGTTTGCTATGTATACATACAACAGAATATATGCAAGATATATGACAGTATAACAAATATCAAGGTGTGTGACAAGGTATACAGGTTATATGATTGTGGATAACATATCAGGAAGAATAAGAAATAGAAAGGGGACAATAATCTACAGTGTCGAGCATGTCAGGTGATTTATACAATAATAACAATCAGTACCACCTGATATTTTAATCAATCTCTTCCAGTGTCCCATACCACTGGCAGTTCATACTGGAGCCCGCACTCCAGTCAAACCCATCCGGACATAGCCTACGGGTATCATTATCCAAACAAGAGAGTGACCAAATAACAAGTGTTCCCGACGTCACTATTGTTTATATCATTTTATTATGTTCATTGGAAACCAACTGGTCGAGGAGCTCTAGTCAGGTGGGTGTATCCCGTGCATACCCGGGAGAACGGCCTTAAACAAACCCCTGGCTGCTGAGATCAGGACCAGCCCGCTAAGGCTTTAACATGTAACGAGAACTCATGAGCAAAAACAATAACGGGAAACGGGAGCTCATGAGTTATAACAGACGGTAGCCAGCACTACCCCGTCCCCTGCAGTGGGACAAACAATGGATCCAGACATCCACCCGACAAGACCTAGTCAACCGTCAAGTCTCCCTATACCCAATTTCTCTTTATTATAGTTCACTATGCAGTATATCAGGAACAAGTCCAGGATATGATACATGTAACACGATAACATAACATGAGCTCTGTTGATAGCACAAAACACGATAACAGGAAACGAGAAACAATAGATGTGGGATTTCACACATCGCATATCAATGGCTCATGTATCCTGTAACGGAAATATCAATAATAGTAACGGAAAACAATCATGTAACAGGAATACATGAGTATGACATGCAATATGAACGGTGATCCATATGATAAAAATATAGAAACCATGCATGCATGTGTAACAGTGATATGCTGAGAATCCATGTACGATGATAACAATATATGAAATGACGGTATTCCGTGAAGTGGTGCAGCAATATATCGGTGGGATATGAATACGAAATAATAGTGTGGCGTGTCATAGTATGTGTAACGGTGATACATGTACATGAGATAACAGTGTCCCGTGTGACAGGATATGTAAGTCACGGTGTTCCGAGTGTATGCACATTACTGTTTAGTCTAACAAGTCTCTATGTAACAGATGGACGTGAATATATAATGCACTGTATGTAAACTATCGTGTCCGGTGTAATACGGCTATATCATCTATTCGAGTGTTAAATACTTCTTATTATACTCACTATTACTATCTTATGAATATGGTAGGTCCCACCAAAGTGTAAACATAATGATTTATTTTAATTATCAAGTGCGTGGTTAGTTTTACTTATGAACATTATTAACTTCGAAATCTCGTTAACTAACCAATCATCCCATATAGTAAATCAAGTTTTATTATGTTTTAATTCCAGGGATTTACCGAGTAAACAATAATTATAATGATTTACCGATAATCAAGTTTTATTAATTACGCAATTAATCACTTTCACTAAACATGGTAAAAATATAATTTATAAAAGAAAAACACTTACAAACTGGCCATGGAAAGGTAGCTCTCTTTCCCACGATCGCAACGGTTCTAGAATCGTCCAAATTGGAGTCCGTATGCTCCCGATATCGCCCGAACGTTAAAAGTAATAGAAATAAGTTAAATATGCAATAAAAATATATCAATTGCAAATAATATAATTTATCAGGGGGTTTTCTGTAAGATTACCTTTATTGGGTTGCGGATACGGGTTCGGGCTGTTAACGGGTCGGGTTTGGATCCAATATCCAAACCCATAACTTACGAAATGGGTTAATGGGTTAACAGGTTTCAAAGGGTTAATTGGGTTAGGGTTTAGGTGGATTATGGGTTCGGGTTTCCACCCGAAACCATAAATATATAACAGCAGCGGCAGCAGCAACTGCTGCTGCCACGCTCCTCTGCCCGTGACGGCCCCTCGCCGGCGGCAGTTTTCCCCCGCCGCGGGAAGAAAGAGAGAAACAGAGAGATGGAGAGAGGAAAGAAGAGAAAAGAAAGGAAAGAGAAGAAGAAGAAGAAGAAGAAAAGAGAAGAAGGAGAGGGTGGCGCCCAGGGCTGGGGGCGCAGTGGCGCCCGGCCGGGGACGTGCGCCACCGGCGGCGTACCGGGCTGGGGGTCGGCAGCGCCCGGGCGGCGCTTAGCCGGGGTGGCCTGGCTGCGGGCATGGGTCAGGTCGCCCGTCCGGGCCAGAGAGAGGGAGAGATGGAGAGTGGGACAGTGTGAGAGAGAGAGTGAGGGGAGAGAGAATTTTTATAGGGGAGAGAGAGGTGGTGGAAAAATGGCGGTGGAGAAGAACTCTGGAAGAAAGGAGAAGAAAAGGAAAGAAAAAGAAAATTCGAAAAATAGAAAAAGGACAGTTTATTATTATTTTATTGGGTTAAAATTTTACTAGCTCTGAAAGGTTCCAAAAATTACAAAAAATAGAGAATATTACATGGAGGAGAAATGTGAAATCAGATTCATAAAATAAAGTTCGAGTTGTAAGTTAAAAAATCCAGAAGTGTACACCGGGCGACACAGGTTTGACCCAATTTTGATAAATTCAAAAAATCCCCAAAATACCAATACGTAGCTAATGTGATTCTAAGACATAAGGTAAAAGCGGATTCTCCAAATTCTACTCTGTTTGTGAATTAAAAATCAGAGAGCCGATTATCAGTGTCGGTCGACGCCGACTACGGAGATTTTCCAAAATAATCCAGAAAAATTTCAGAAAATTCTGAAAAATCTATAATATGGAACTATTTCTGAAACTGAAATTGGCTCAATCTGACTACCAGAAAAGGCAAACAACTTTATACGTCGGATCGAGTACTGATATGGTGATACGTACACCATGGATCAGGGGGTTACATTTCTCCCCACCTTACAAAAAATTTCGTCCTCGAAATTTCAATGCAGGTGTGAGAATAATATTTTCAACCCCAAAGTTGAAATGTTCCGGGTCCACGACACTTCCACTGCGCACTCTGAGATCAATAAGGAACTCGGGATGAAGAAGTATTAGAGTGAACTAACACTAACGGATTGAAAGCAATAAGATGCAAAGAAAACGAGGAGGAAATCAGATATTTTGGTCTGACTACTGTAAGTAAGGAATACAAAAGAGTCAAGAAATGAAGTGTCAATGATATGGTATACTTGTACTCGTCGTTGGAATCCCAATATCAGATACAGATAAATTAATCTGAACCTGATTGTACTGTTGGTAAGAAAACATTGACCCAGGTGGTTACCCACACCAGGTGTGAACCTAGGCTCTGATACCACTCTATAATGCCCCGATCCCAAGGATACAGAGACGTTATGGCGACGTACATACGCAGGGTGAAAACACCCTCGCGCGTACGTTAAGCCTCAGTACAGGAAATAACCTCCATATACACAAGATTTCCAGCAGGAAATAAGTACAAGAATACCTGCAGAAAGGGGTTAGTGATCATAACAGATATAAAAACAGGGATAACTAAGATAACAGGAACAAAGCACAAAGGTACCTATAAGGGTCTCGATGGTAGAGTCTCCTATGTGAATCCAATGAACTAGCTGACCAAACGATAACTCGGATCTCCAACCTGGGCACGCAAACTCAGGGTCGTCGCAAGCGACCTAGTGAGTGGTAAAATAAAGGAAGCACTAATATATACGATAGTAATACAGACACGATAATAATATATAATACATGATTCTGTAACAGTGATACCATATAGTAGGCATATAATAAGCAGTAGAAATATAAACATGTCATATTTTAATATCATCACTACCTAGCAGGTTATCATCGGGTCATGTCTACAGTAGTATCCAGTTTTATATAATAAATACTGTTGTATAGTGATGACGTGATGGAAACGAATATGCAGATATGCAGTATGCAACATAACGATACTACTATAGGGTGCATATATAGTAACGAAGTTTGCAATGTATACATACAACAGAATATATGCAAGATATATGACAGTATAACAAATATCAAGATGTGTGACAAGGTATACAGGTTACATGATTGTGGATAACATATCAGGAAGAATAAAAAATAGAAAGGGAACAATAATCTACAGTGTCGAGCATGTCAGGTGATTTATACAATAATAACAATCAGTACCACCTGATATTTTAATCAATCTCTTCCAGTGTCCCATACCACTAGCAGTTCATACTAGAGCCCGCACTCCAGTCGAACACATCCGGACATAGCCTACGGGTACCATTATCCAAACGAGAGAGTGACCAAATAACAAGTGTTCCCGACGTCACTATTGTTTATATCATTTTATTATGTTCATTGGAAACCAACTGGTCGAGGAGCTCTAGTCAGGTAGGTGTATCTCGTGTACACCGGGACAACGGCCTTAAACAGACCCCTGGCTGCTGAGACCAGGACCAGCCCGCTAAGGCTGTAACATGTAACGGGAACTCAATGAGCTAAAACAATAACGGGAAACGGGAGCTCATGAGTTATAACAGACGGTAGTCAGCACTACCCCGTCCCCTGCAGTGGGACAAACAATGGATCCAGACATCCACCCGACAAGACCTAGTCAACCGTCAAGTCTCCCCCATACCCAAGTTCTCTTTATTATAGTTCACTATGCAGTATATCAGGAACAAGTACAGGATATGGTACATGTAACACGATAACATAACATGAGCTCTGTTGATAGTACAAAACGATAACGGGAAACGGGAAATAATAGATGTGGGATTCCACACATCGCATATCAACGGCTCATGTATCCTGTAACGAAAATATCAATAACAGTAACGGAAAACAATCATGTAACAGGAATACATGAGTATGACACGCAATATGAACGGTGATCCATATGACAAGAATATAGAAATCATGCATGCATGTGTAACAGTGATATGCCGAGAATCCATGTACGATGATAATAATATATGAAATGACGGTATTCCGTGAAGTGGTGCAGCTATATATCGGTGGGATATGAATACGAAATAATAGTGTGGCGTGTCATAGTATGTGTAACGGTGATACATGTACATGAGATAACAGTGTCCCGTGTGACAGGATATGTAAGTCACGGTGTTCCGAGTATATGCACATTACTGTTTAGTCTAACAAGTCTCTATGTAACAGATGGACGTGAATATATAATGCACTGTATGTAAACTATCGTGTCCGGTATAATACGGCTATATCATCTATTCGAGTGTTAAATACTTCTAATTATACTCACTATTACTATCTTATGAATACAGTAGGTCCCACCAAAGTGTAAACATAATGATTTATTTTAATTATCAAGTGCGTGGTTAGTTTTACTTATGAACATTATTAACTTCGGAAATCTCGTTAACTAACCAATCATCCCATATAATAAATCAAGTTTTATTATGTTTTAATTCCAGGGATTTACCGAGTAAACAATAATTATAATGATTTACCGATAATCAAGTTTTATTAATTACGCAATCAATCACTTCACTAAACATGGTAAAAATATAATTTATAAAAGAAAAACACTCACAAACTGGCCATGGAAAGGTAGCTCTCTTTCCCACGATCGCAATGGTTCTAGGATCGTCCAAATTGGAGTCCGGATGCTCCCGATATCGCCCGAACGCTAAAAGTAATAGAAATAGGTTAAATATGCAATAAAAATATATCAATTGCAAATAATATAATTTATCAGGGGGTTTTCTATAAGATTACCTTTATTGGGTTGCGGATGCGGGTTCGGGCTGTTAACGGGTCGGGTTTGGATCCAATACCCAAACCCATAACTTACGTAAATGGGTAATGGGTTAACAGGTTTCAAAGGGTTAATTGGGTTAGGGTTTAGGTGGATTATGGGTTCGTCATAAACATATAATAGCAGCGGCAGCAGCAGCTGCTGCTGCCGCGCTCCTCTGCCCTCGACGGCCCCTCGCCGGCGGCGGGTCAGCTCCGCCGGCGACGGTTTTCCCCTACTGGCAAGAAGAGAGAGAGAGAAACGGAGAAATGGAGAGAGAGAAACAGAGAGATGGAGAGAGGAAAGAAGAGAAGAAAAGGAAAGAGAAGAAGAAGAAGAAGAAGAAAAGAGGAAGAAGGAGATGTTGGCGCCCAGGGCTAGGGGCGCGGTGGCGCCCGGCCGGGGATGCGCGCCACCGGCGGCGTGCCGGGCTGGGGGTCGACAGCACCCAGGCGGCGCTTGGCAGGGTGGCCTGGCCGCGAGCATGGGTCAGGTAGCCCGTCTGGGCCAGAGAGGGAGAGATGGAGAGTGGGACAGTGTGAGAGAAAGAGTGAGGGGAGAGAGAATTTTTATAGGCGAGAGAGAGGTGGTGGAAAAATGGCGGTGGAGGAGAACTCTGGAAGAAAGGAGAAGAAAAAGAAAGAAAAAGAAAAATAAAAAAATAGAAAAAGGATAGTTTATTATTATTTTATTGGGTTAAAATTTTACTAGCTCTGAAAGGTTCCAAAAAATTTCAGAAAATAGAGAATATTACATGGAGGAGGAATGTGAAATCGGATTCATAAAATAAGGTCCGAATTGTAAGTTAAAAATCCAGAAGTGTATTACCGACACCGGGTGACACCGGTTTGACCCAATTTTGATAAATTCAGAAAAATCCCCAAAAATACCAATACGTAGCTAATGTGATTCTAAGACATAAGGTAAAAGCGAATTCTCTAAATTCTACTCCGTTTGTGAATTAAAAATCGGAGAGCTGATTATCGGTGTCGGTCGACGCTGATTACGGAGATTTTCCAAAATAATCCAGAAAAATTCCAGAAAATCCTGAAAAATCTACAATATGGAACCATAATATCTGAAACTGAAATTGACTCAATCTGACTACTAGGAAAGGCAAAATAACCTTATACGTCGGATCGAGTACTGATACGGTGATATGTACAACATGAATCAGGGGGTTACACATATATCCAGGATGCTTCTAGAAATATAAGAAATCAATCAATGCTAGATGAACGATCTTTTCTCAATTTGGGCATAGTAGAGTAGTAGTAGATGTTCATTATATTAGATGTAGTCCGAAAAACATTAATATTTGAAATTTAAATTGAAAACTCTTAACATGTTTTCTTAAATGTACATAAAATATGATATATCATTTTTATTGAAATTTGATTAAAAAAGGGTTAGTTATAAGTCTAGCATCTTTAAATTAAAATGCCATTGAAATTTTTAATAAAGCAGGATTAATTTCCAAATTAATTATATGTTAGAATTTTAAATTATTGAATAAATACTAATTGCCTCCAGAATTTATCTTCATTACTTTTTAAGTATTGTAACATATATTTCTACTATTATAATTCTTAAATTATTCTAAATATATAATCCACCCTATCATTAAACATTGTTTCAAAATAGTATATCTTTTCTAATTAATTTTATCTTCCCACCCCCACCCCAAAAATTTTTTTTTTCTCATATTTTATTTTATTTTATTTTTATCATTTTTGGAGGTTATAAGGAAGGAAGGATATACCTACTGGAATATTTTTTTAGATTAATAAAAAAGTTCTGCTGGAGAAATACAAAATACAAGAAAGGGAAAGAAAAAAAATAGGCAAAACATTAAACATATTTTAAAAGTATTAGAAGCCACTCAGAAGTTAATTTTTTCCTAATATATATTTTAAAATTTTATCAAAACTAATATATGGGAGATTTTCTCCCGTGACTCCTTCCCAAATATTATCTATCCGCGCAGCCCCTCTTCCCCCCCCCCCCCCCTCTCTTCCCCCTCCCCCCTTTTTGGCTCTCCGTCTCTCTCCTCTTCCCCACACTTTTCCCTCTCCGCCTCTCCTCTTCCCCACACTTCCCCCTCTGCTTTTCTCTAGCACTCCCATCCCCCCTTCCTCTCTTGCTATCCTCCTCCTCTCTTCGCACTCCTCTCTCCCTCTCATTGTCGTCACCATCGGTCGGTTCCCCACCCCACGGCGGTATACTAATATGTATTTTTGTTATTATTATTATTTACTATTCACATTATTTTTTTTGTCAATAGAAAACATAATCGGGTCGCACGGTAGTTACTGCGTTCGGGTACCCCCGACCGAAACAATCGGATCTCTTTTTGTGATGCAAACCCGATCCAGTAGACGCTAGGATCCAAACCCGACGTAATTCTCTCTTTTATACCCCACGCCCCCAACCAAAACGAAAGAGTTCTTCTTTGAGCTCTTCTGCCTCCTCCATCTCCATGGATTCAATCGAATCCGTGGTTGCCTACATCCAAACTCTCTCGGGCGACCCCAAAGAGCTCCACCACCTCCATTCTCTCTTGAAGCAGTCCGATGACTCTCTCCAGGCTCAGGCCTCTCGCCTCGCCCCCTTCCTCGATCGCCTCGACCCCGCGAGGCACTCCCTCGGCTACCTCTATCTCTTGTAACTCCATCTTTCCCTTTCTCATTTCGTCTCGCTCTTTGATTTATTCTGATTTTTTTGAGGTTTTTGGAAGCGGGTTTGGTTGATTTTGGGCATCTGGGCTGTCCGTTTGTGCCCTTTTGTGCTTGCACTCCATGTGTTTGTCGAATTGATTCCTTTGTTTTTGTGGTCTTTCGGGCTTGTGGGGACATGGGTTCCTTTTAGTTTGTTATGTTAGTCAAACTTTAGTTGGTGTAGCCTTTACTTCTGTTGGTCGTTTGATATTTTGTTTACTTCTAATTTCTATACGTGGAGTTAGTAATGAACTATTTTGTAGTCTAAGTGAGTCGATTGCAATTTTGTAGGCTATTGTATCTATGGGTTCTATAAGTTTTGAGTATTCATGAAAGTTATGTCGATTAATTTTGTTTTTAACTCCATTGCAGAAATATCAATGATATGAGGGTGTTCTTTGGACCTTTGATTGATTTGTTTTATGACACAGATTAGGTTGTATAGGTACGAGTTTTGGGGTGTTCTTTTTCGTCTTTTATTTTATATTGGAATTTGGAATTTCTCTTCCTTCAATGAAGTGAATTACAGGTTCTTTTTCCTATTTGAATTTCAGATGTTTAATATTTGTGAGCTTGTCTCACCTTTTCTTTTGTTAAGCTGGCATCAGTTGAATTTCTATGTCATTGATTTAGTTATATACATCATTGGTTTTTCATATAGTAAGTATTTGGTTTTTGTTGTCTTTCCATTTTCTGCCGCGTTACCTTTTCTTTCCTCCAAGAAAAAAAAATGTTCCGGATACTGCATTTTGTTTTGTTTCTTTAGTTTGGCATGTGTAGATTTGCCGGGTTTGCTTAGTACCTCTTCAATATAGTACGTCTTCAATATCTGCGATTTTGCCAGAGTACTAGAACTATTCATTTATTTTTGTTCCTAGTCTTAAGTTTGAAATAAGGGTTTTGGGCATGTTGCTTTCGTTGTGTTTGTGTAGCTCTTGCTTATTGTCCATTTTGTTCTTCTCCTAGATAAGTAATTCATTGTTGGCAGGTTATGGAAAAAACACTTGTGTCTGTGTAGCTCATGCTTATTGTCCATTTTGTTCCTTTTAAATATGTAATTCATTGTTGGCAGGTTCTGGAAAAAAACACACATCCTACTGGGACAAAATTTGTTTACTGCCTCAAAGCAGTCCAACTGTTTGTGTCAATTAGCAATTTTTAGGCGAATTTGATGGGCTTAAACCTCCTGCATATTAAATCTGTGTCCCAGTGTCACAATGGAAGGTACTATGTCTCATGTCTGATGTTGTATTGTGGCCTTCAGGATATCGGCCACAAGATTTTCCAGCGCACTATTTTCTTCTCCCTGTCATGCAAAGCAGAAAAAGGGGGGGAAAAACCCTCTCGTGCAAAGAAAAAGAAAATATACAACTCCAATTCAACTTAGGTTCAGTTTCAACTAAGGGTTGAAAGAAGTACAAGTTTGGTTCTTGGATTGCATGAAATTTTATCCAAAGAAGATGAGATGATGACTCTACTTTGTTGTTAATATTGATGTAAAGCAAGAGGTTTATTTATTTATTTATTTTTTTTTTTTTTTTTTGGGAGGGGGGGGGGGGGGGGGGCTGAATCTTAGATTTCTATGATTTAAAAAAAATTCAATTTTTAGTAAAATGAGCAAATTATTACAGCATATAATGCATAATAAGTTAGGTGAAAGTGGAGGAAGAGTAAGCAAAAGAAAAGGTGAAAGCTGATTGGAGAAGTTCTACTTCTTTTCTTCAATCCTGTACATAAATAATGAGGTATGAACTAAAGAAACATCTTCGAATTGCTAACTTATGGGAAATGCAAAGTGAACACAGTTGTACTTATAGTGGAAAAGAAAATACTTCTTTTCTTGATTTTTATTGTTAAAACTTCTTGCCTCTTGTTTCTTCTTCTTTTTTTTTAATTTTTTTCTTCCTTTTCTTTTCGGTGAAGTACCAAGCAAAACAGAAAATAAACATTAACCAAAGATTTTGTGGATTTATTATTTTTCACTTCTTTTTTTTGTCCCACATTATTACTGGACATTCTAATGTTCCTAAGGAAGTCACTATCCGGGGCCTATGTCTTGCTTCACAAAATATAAAGGGTATAAAAGGAGAAGATGATCAAGTAAGGGACAAAAATGGGAACAAAGGGTGAATTCTTTGTTGGATTTTCTTGTTTCAAAATGTTCTGTTGATGGGAATGACTTGTGCCATGTCATTCTTTTTCTTTCATGTAGTTTTGCAAGTTATAAGCTCATTTATATCAGATTAGAGTTATATATTTAAAGATTCTTCATGTTATGTACCTAGCAATAGTTTCATAGCTCATTTATTAGTTAATTGAGAGATTTTTCAGATATAATTAACATTCCATCCGTACTAATCTATGTTTTGACAGGGAGGCATGCTCAGGCGGACCAATTTTGAGAGAACAAGCTAGTGGGTTCCTTGTGAATGTGGCTAGCTTTATCAATTCATGCTTAGAAGAACAGATTCGATTGGCACCTGATAAATGTATGATATCACAAATGGTGTTTTGCATACTTAATTGTGCAATCTACGTGCTTTCTATTTTGCTGTACTGTGATTTCTGCATGACCTTTGACATGCCTATAACTCCATAGTTCTTTATCCCATATATGCAGTTATATCTCTCTGTAAGAGGTTCAAGGATCAAATTATGCAGCATCAAGTGCCAATACAGGGAGTAGCCCCTTTGCGGACAGCCATTCGTAAACTTCAGCCTTCCTCTGAGCACTTGACAACCCTACATGCGGACTTTCTACTTCTTTGTATTCTATCAAAGTGCTATAAAGCGGCCCTAACCATCCTGGATGAAGATATATTTGAAGTTGATCAGCCAAGGGATCTATTCCTCTATTGCTATTATGGGTTTGTCCTGCAACATCATCATCTATGTTATAGTTGTTTCCACATAGAACATGTCATTGTAAATTAAGGCTACAAATAAATAACTTTGTATGCTTATCAAGTTAACCTGTGTTAGAAATTGCAAACCTCTCAATAAAGATAATTACACCTGAGTCAAAGTTTGTAAGAGAAAGAGTTAGTTGCTTATCTTTTTTAGAAGGGGCTGAATAATCTTACAGTTGAAAATGAAGACTATACAAGAATGCAAAGTCATGGAAGTTTACATTTTCTTGATACCCCTTGTGGGAGGGGTGCTTATGACCACCATTATTAACAGTTAAAACCATGCCTACTGATTCCATGCCAACTCCCAAGTAATGACACCCTATATTGGGAATTGACGTACACATTTGTTAATTCATAATCAAATCATTCTATTTATAGGGAATAAAGTTTATTCTTAACATCTATTTTATTTGATGTGCCAACTGGTGGGTTGTCATTTGTATATATAATGTACCTATATGGTTATAAACTTCTGATAAGGTACATGTAATGTTAGTGGTTTTTTAAAGTATTCATTTAACATTTTTGTGTATTTTTGTTCTTTATTGCGTAGAGTATGGCCTGTGATGTATGCTCCAACTGGTAACTTATATACTAGTAACTCATACAATGTTCTTGTCTAACAGGGGCATGATAAATATTGGACTGAAGCGGTATGGCAAAGCTTTGGAGTGTCTTCACAACGTGCGTAGAGAAAATATATCTTGCTTGCTTTTATTTTTTTGGCCCGGTTATCCAAGTGTAACAGTGGAATTTTCTTTACAGGTTATTACTGCACCAATGACCTCTTTAAATGCGATAGCTATTGAAGCGTACAAAAAATATATTTTGGTTTCACTGATTCAAAATGGGCAGGTTCGGTTGCTTCTTCCTCTGCCTTCTGGTTATTGAGAAAGCTCTTGGATGCGTGCAGATAGACTTCCTTTTAAATTGGTTTTTGCTTAGTATTAATTGGCTTGCACTTTCCATGTTTTTATATGCTGTGTTTTCATAAGGCTCCTTTCTTGTGAATCTTGAACTTTGTTGGTTATGTTGTTTGCCTTCTACATGATCTTTTAGTTTTAGTATATATTGGAACTGAATTCATATGGATGTTACTTTTAATTTTATTAGGTATGCAAGTGAGAAGACAAATCATCAACTATCCTTTAATTATACGAGCTAGAATAAATAGTTATTTCTGATATGTTGGTGACAAGGATCAGGGCAGTTGGGACTTCCCATCTAGTTAGATTCCACTTAACAATTTCAAATACATTTTGAATAAATGTCGCTCCATTCAGCATGTTCGCTCTGCCTGACTTTGTGCTAATGTTGTGACATCGATGTTCATGCTTTCTTGTTTAGCTCTCATATAATCATTAATATATGGCAGCACTTGTATCTATTCTAATTCAAAATTTTGAGAGATTCTGGTCTTAAATTCCTGTGTTCACCACATCATTGGATGATAGCCATGCACATTTTATTGTATTTTGTACTGAATAGTGAATTTATGCATTAGTAAGCTAAACCTGAACCAATTGTGTGCACTAGTTTGCTAATTATGTTCAAGATTCATACTATCTCTAGAAACTTGGCTGGGAAAATTAACCTGCCGGAAATTTGGGAAAATTTGACCAAAATACACAGTATATCAGCATGGAGGTGTTGGAATTAGAGATGGCATTAGTCTTTTGAGTGTACATGTTTCACTAATGGAGCCCTAGGTTGAGGATTATTGGAATTATTATTGTCCGGGAAGAATTTTAAGTTTCTATACTTGTAGCAAAAAGATGCTTTATGCACTCATATCCCTTAAGATTGGGTGCAAAAAAAGAGCAAAATAAACTAGGTGATGGGAATCACTAGTTGTTATCATTTATTTAGGCTCCTTTTTATTCTTTATTTAGGCTAAGCTCATTTTTCTTCTTTGTTTATTCCCATATCGTTATGGTTAGAGATGTCTTCTGAATGAGGCCTATATAAGGCCAGGAGCTGCATCTGTTTTAGTAGTTCAGTTGATTTAAGAAAAACCTTTAATTTTGTTTTGCAAATTTGCTTTGTGATTGAATCTTGGCATGGTGATGTGCTGAGTGAGAGAGCGATCTCCTTGGTGTTGAAACCAAAATTCATCTTATCTCAAAAATTCTAAATTTTCTTCCTCCTTTCCCCCTTCCCGTTCTACATCAGTTTGGTATCAGAGCTAAATCTTGCGTTTTCTCCCTCCTTCCACCAAAATCCATCTTATCTCAAAAACCCTAAATTTCTTTCCTCTTCTTTTCCCTCTTCTCGTTCTACATCAGTCACTTATGGGATGAGAATCACTACTTGTTATCAGTTAGTAAGCTCCTTTTTATTCTTTATTTAGGCTAGGCTCATTTTTCTTCTTTGTTTAGTTCCATATCAATTATGGCTGGTGATGTCTTATGTATGAGGTCTATATAAGGCCAAGATCTCCATCTGTTTTAGTAGTTCAGTTGATTTAAGAAAATCTTAAATTTTGCATTATAATTTTGCTTTGTGATTGAAACTTGGCATGGTGATATGCTGAGTGGGAGAGCGATCTCTTTGGTGCTAAAACCTAAATCAGATCTTATCCCTCAAACCATATTTTTCTCTCTTCTTCCTCTTATCCCTTCCCTTTCTAGATCGGTTTGGTATCAGAGTCAGGTTCGTGCTCTCGACTTCCTCCACAAAGCCTAACCTCCATTGTAAATTTTTAAAACCCTAGATCTCCCTTAATCTCTTTCTCTTCTCTAGTTCCAAAAAAGGTCCGAAACCCTAGATCTGATTAAAAAACAAATTTTACTGTTTTTCATCTTCTCCCCAACCTGCACCTCACGAACCCATCTAGGGTTTTGAGTTCTCCATCAGGTTTCCACTACCGCCGCTTGCATCCACACGACCCACCACCACCTGCTTCTCAGACTTCGCCTCCACCGACCTTGCCGACTACTACACCTCCACCATCTGCCAGGCGCCGCCGGTCCTGATCTATCCCCGGTCGCCTCCTCTTCAGATCTCAGCATCAAATCTTGTCCCCTCGCCTTCGACTTGCAACGACCGCCACAACCTTTACCATCAGAGTCCTCGCCGACTCTCTCCCAACCTTGACGGAGTCTTCACCTCTGCTCTAGCACCGCACCATTAACGGAGCTCTACTGCTGCCAAAAGAAACCGTAGATTGAGAGGAAGAAGAAAGGTAAACAGGCGCAGGTTGAATTTACTAGAACCCAAATCCACAAAAATCTACAAACCCTAGATTTTTCTCTGCCTCTTTCTCTTCTCTAATTTCTAAAAAAATCAAAACAAACAAACAAACAAACAAACAAAACAAAAAAAGAAAAAAAGAAGGAAAAAATCAGAAAATAAAATAAAAAAGATCACCGTTAATCTCCTCCAACATCAGAACCCACCCACTATTCATCTTCCCCACCATGTTCCTCGTTGCCGACTCCTCTCTGGCGCCCCACTCATCCATTACCGCCGCCCGATCTCACCTACGACCTCGTCGCCGACCTCTAGTCCCTCCGACGACCTCACTGGGATATCACGTCGCCATCAAACCTCATCGTCGGCCTCCAGTCCCTGACAAGAGCTTGCCGTCACCTCTGCCACCTCCGACCAGATCTGACCCCTTCACACCACCACGACTTCATCGGCGGCGTTCTTAATGTCAATGGTAGCCACCAACGCTGTCGTTCTGAGATCCAGTTGCCAATGCAGAGATCCAAGCATCACCCATCAGGTCTCCACTTAGGCCTGTCAATGGGTCGGGTCCAGACCCGGACCCAACCCGGACCTGACCCGATTAAGCGGGTATGGAAAGGGTTGCTCTGGACCCATACCCGTTTACCCGTATACCCGAGTATTAAATGGGATGGGTTTGATTTTACTTGAACCAGACCCGATTACCCATTTACCCATTTCAAAACATAAATATAAATAATACTAATAGAATTAAAACCCTCTCAAAACTCTATCAGTAAATGATCTCTTTGTACTTTAAATGTTGAAGAGTGTTGGTTGATTAGTGGGTGATTCTATTATTGTGTTTTCCCAAATACATTTGGGGGCCTTGCTTTACATTTTTTCTTTATTAGAGTCTTTCATCGAAAATTTTCCCTCCACCTCACCTGGTTGCATTTCATCTTTTATTGATATTAAAACATGCTTTCTTTCTCTTTACAAAATTTTTTCCCCTCTCTTCATGTGTTTTTGTTACTGTATTTGTTTATGTTTTTTTTTGTTATGGGTCTGGGTAAACGGGTCTGGACCCGCGGGTACAGCGGGTCTGGGTATGGAAAACCGCCTTCTGGACCCGCGGGTAAACGGGACGGGTATGGTACCCTCTTGGGTAAACGGGTCCGGGTATGGTACCACCTGTACCGCCCCGAACCCGACCCATTGACAGGCCTATCTCCACTCATCGTCGTTGCTGAGTTCACCAGAGCCCTCCGACTCCACCACCCCTTCGCTGGACCTCTTCCGTCCATCCTTCGACCTTCCCCGATGTCATCAGCCTTCGTCGCCGGTGCCTTCATTGTCTGCTGTCCTTGCCGTCCATCCCTCTTCGTCTTCCAGACGTCATCGTCCTGCCTCCAGTCCAGATCTCGAGCTCCTTGCCGCTGTAGTCATTTCGCCAGAGATCTAAGCTACCATCGTCGTTCATCGCCGCCACAGGGAGTTGTGGATTCGGTCGGGTGTGATAAGAGATACGAGTTGTGGGTTTCAATTCTCAAACCCGAATCCAATTGTCTTATCGGGTTTAAGTTAGACCCGTTAACAAACGGGTTTGAATCCACAGTTAATCGCATCAATTTGGTTCGAGCCTAACTGACCCGAACCGATCAGCTCTGAACTGAGTCAGCAGAACCGATTCAACGAGGTCCAACCCGGTTCATCTCAGTCCACTTAGCTTAACTCAACGCAGTTCCAACTAAGTCAACTAAATCGAGTTGGAACGAGCCAACTTAGTCTATAAGCAACATCAACACATCAGTTCTTCCAGAGTTTGTTTCAGGTCTTTTTGAAGTTTGAATCGAGTTTCGTTTGAAATGTTGGATCTGCAGCTAAGTCTCAGAGATATTGGAAGAATTTCGCAGCTTTTGGGCAACAGATCCAGCCTCTACAAGCCCTTATTTGGAGTCACTGCTCAATGTCAATGCTTTTTCAAGTGCTTTTGGGTACTCTCTAGTCTCACCGCACATTAAAACGATATCTTGCATCCCTATTGTGAATTTGTGGTTATTGTTAATTGTAGTTGTTGGTTGCCTATATTGCTGCCTGTTTGTATATTCACTTTTAGGATTCATTTTAGTTGTCAATAGGGTAATATTTTCGTTTATCATATAGTGCACACATCTAGTGAAACTTACAAAACTGTCCTGCATCAGTGTGATTGCGTGTTTTGCATTACATTTGTCGACAGTGCATGCTTCTTCATAGTGGTAGAACCTATTCCCTGACCATCTAGATATGGAGCCAAATTAGACCTAATTCTTAAAGAGCTTCAGGACTTAAAACTCAGGGTTGAAGTGTTAAAAAACAAAAATAAAGAGAACTAAAGAAATAACACTCGAGATAGGAGAAATGAGAACACCAATAGACGTAGGGATGGGGAAGATGACATAATCCGTATAAGATAGATCCTCTCACATTTGACAGAATCCTAGACCCGAAGATTTTTAGTGATTGAATAACAAACTTGGATTACTACTTTGATTGGTATAGGTTCACAAAGGAGAGTAGTGTTCGATTTGCTAGAATAAGACTTTCAAGGTCAATTAGGATTTATTGGACTTCGGTATTGAGAGTACATTAGGCTTGAGACTTTCATAGAATCTTGGGAAGAAATGAAGTAAACACTTAAAGAGAAATACCTTCATGATTCCAATAAACATCGTGTCTTAGACAAACTGCACAATCTTTGTCAAGGTAGTAGGTCAGTTTAGAATTACACTATCGAATTTGACTAACCCTACATTTTGAGGTGCGAATCTAGGTATCGTTTTGGGTTGTGGTCAGACATCCAACGAGCAATGTTCATGCACTCTCAAAGATAGAGACCTTTGAGCAGGCAAGCTAACTAGCTCAAGATACAGTAACCTCTCTCAGGTTTTCTTCAGAGCGTAGGGTCATTTCTAAAGCCCAAGAGCAACCTAGCCCAAACACTCACGCAACTAGAGACCCTAAGGGCAAGTCTGTGATAAATGAATTTTCTAAAAATGCCAAGGGTAATCAATGTTTTAAGTGTTTAGGTTATGATCACGTTGCTGTACAATGTCCCTCTAGGAACCTTCTAATCAAGGAAAACCGATTATGATGAGATCGAGACAGTTGTTTATGAACCAACTGTCATCACGATTGATTTCGATGATAATGATGTTAGGGTTTCTAGCATTCAGTTGGGTGTCGTTAGGTGTTCACACACAACTATTAGTAATGAAGATTGGTGTAGGTCTAGTGTGTTTCACACCTATATTACATATGAGGGGAAGAACTATAAATTGATGATAAATGGGGGTAGTTGTGCGAATATCATTGCCAAGATAACTCTTGAGAAGATTGGTCTCAAGACTGAATTACATCCTCACCCATACAACGTGAATTGGGTTGATAAGGCTGCTTAATCTATTACCCAACGTTGTCAGGTCCCTATCCACATGTCTAGTTACGAGAATCGTGTTTGGTGTGATGTCTTGACAAATGTTGGACACATTTTATTGAGTTGGCCTTGGTTGTATGACTTGGATGCAAGGTTCTAAATATCAGTATCGGAATCATATCGGATGTGGGTTTTTCGCGCATATTAGACATTCATATCAGACACTATATAAAATGAAATATTGATAACTAAAAGTTGATTTAGTGTCATATATATCATCTACCAAATATGAATGATGCGGTATGCATGCAAAGATGGTAAAAAATTAATGTACATTTGCACGCAGTTGTGGGTCATGCTATAAATAAGTTATTTCACAGAATTGAAATAATATAAGATTAAAAGTTGTATAATCTACTTATGTGAAAATCAAGCGTCATCGTCGTTAATTCATGAAGGAGAAAAATTAGGGCTTGATTTTTATTGAGCTCTAACGATGCAAACAATACTTATATAGTAGGGTCACGAGTTAGGTTTAGGTTCAATGCTGATAGGTTGAAAAATTGAACCCAATTAAAATAAATCCAATATCGGCCGATTTTGCGTCGACTCATACAGGCGATTTATCAGCCGATAATTCAAATATCGATCTTTTTTGCTGCAAACGATATGGGCGAATGATTTTCCCATATCGTTCGACAGCAGGTAAAAAATGAGATATCGGCCGATATCTCGACTAACTCGGCCGATATTTAAAACAGGGCTTGGATGTAACCAGTCTGGGTAGGTCTAAATTTATGAATTTAAATTTAAAAGAAAGAAGATAGTGTTGAAGCCTATCAAACCCAAGTCGAGCGTAGGGAATCACAAGGAGGGAATAATCACCGAAAAGAACAACAAAACACCATGTTACTTAGTGATTCTATTTCACTTTTCTCTTGAATCTCCTATTGATGGGTCTACTCCTAGGTCTAAGAATTTCCTCGGCCTTCTTCTTCCCCTAGGTATCCCACCCATTGTCACAGTTGAGCTATTTGCATTACCTTTGCATGAGTTGCATGATCATAATACAAGGCAAATGATATTCAGTAATTATAACTATCAGTCTACTGCAGAGTCTCACAAGCAATTGCAGGATATTGCAATAGTTGACGGGGTGCTGATTAGAATGCACCCAAAGAGGTTCCCATTGGGAACTTTGAAAAAGCTCCATACTTGACGCTGGGGTTCATACAAGGTTTTGAGGAGGTTTGATTCCCTAACGCTTATGAACTCGATATTCTCCATGATATTGGTATCAGCCTATTGTTTAGTGTCGAGGACTTGGCTCATTATCACACTTCCACGGGGCCACAACGGTTCCCGGTTCGTCCATTGCAACCACCACTGCTGAGGAGACCCGTCACATAGAAGTTTGTGCAGTCCTTCCTAGTTTGAATTCATCATTCAAACCGTTGCCATTTGCTAGTGGCGAATTTTTTGAAGTCGGAGACAATTGATGGGAATCACTAGTTATCATTTATTTAGGCTTATTTTTGTTCTTTATTTAGGATTCTTTATTTAGGCTAGGCCCATTTTTCTTCTATGTTTAGTCCCATATCGAGTATGGTTGGAGATGTCTTCTGTATGAGGCTTAGTCAATTGATTTAAGAATTCTAAGTTTGCATTGTAACTTTTGCTTTGTGATTGAATCTTGACATGGTAATGTGCTGAATGGGAGAGCGATCTCTTTGGTGTTGAAGCCAAAATCCATCTTATCTCAAAAAACCCTAAATTTCTTTCCTCCTTCCCCCTTCCTGTTCTATATCACTAGGTGTAGGAAAACTGATTCGAATATGTTTGTGATTCCTTGGAAGAAATATTTCTTTGCCTTTGCATCCTGCTATTAGATTGGGGAGTACAAATTTTGGAAAAATCTACTTCATGAATTGAATATTTGGAAGTAAGAGCATCTTTCGAGCACTGGGTTTCTTTGATGCTAATGCAATAGGTTTCTTTAATGCGACCTTTTGGAGTTCAATAAGCAGATTCATTGACACAATGCACTTACTCAGATACTATCTCCTACTTTGTCTCCCTTTGGTGGTTGGTATTTATGCACACGTGAAATTTTATTGAGTTATCAAAGAACTAAGTGTTGTATTTCTTTATTGAAAAAAATTATGCTAGTTGTAGAAGTTGTAGTTGATCTGGCAGGAGCTTGAGGTAAAACTGATGTTGACATCGAGTCAGCTTCTTTTTCTTTTTGAGTCTGAGTCTGTATTTTCTTTTATTTTTTTGTAATCTTGTGTTTTATTTTAGTATTATGTTTTATTTTAGTCCCACATTGGATATGTGGGGAAACGTCTGCAGTTGTATGCCTAATTAAGGCCTACATTGCTTTTAATAAAAATAGATTAGAATTTTGAGAAAAGTATTTTGGTTTTTTCCCCTAAGGGGTGTGCTCCCCCATGGCAGGGTGTGAAACCCTAACTGTGAAGCTAAGATCGAGGAGTGTGCGGCGTGAAGGCGTGAGATCCGGAAAGGTGGAATGCCTTTTTATTTGTCCATTAGGTAATCTTTAGTTATTTTTTTCATCTCTCATTTTTTTTCAAAAATCCATAAATTCTCCTCTTTTGTTTCACATCAATTTCATATCAGGGCATCGTTAGAAAAAAGTAATGAGTAATAAAATTTAAATTGTAATACAAGCTTCTTGTAAAAAGATTCCGGTGTGAAATCGGTATAATTTAACTATTCATTGCGAATGTTGAAATGAATTGGTAATCTCAGTGAGGAGCCAATGCAATTTGTTAAATAATTTTTCATCTCTTTTGTTAAAATTTAACAAAATCCAAACCTTAACCTCTTTATCTCCTCCCACATATCAAAATCTCAACCATCAATCTCTCTTAGCCACAAAAAATTAACTCTCTCCACACCAACCTTCTCAACAGTCAAAGATCTTAAGAATTTCCTCCACAACAACCTCCTCAACTGCCAAAGATCTTAGTAAGCTCTCCAGTAATATCTCCAGCAAGCACATCTACAACATCTCCAGTAAGATCAACAACAGCAGCTTCAGAATCAGATTTAGTATCGAGCCACCTCCATCTCATGTGTACTCCACGTGGTCGAGTTCTTCTCATCCGGCGAGAATGGTGGGGACATCGAGTCAGCTTTCTTTTGTTTCTAAGTCTGAGTTTGTATCTTCTTTTATTTTTTAGTAATCTTGTGCTTTATTTTTAGTATTGTGTTTTATTTTACTCCCACATCAGGTATGTGGAGAAAAGTCTCTAGTTGTACGCTTATTTAAAGGCTACATTGATTTTAATAAAAATAGACTAGAATTTTGAGGTTTTTCCCCCGTTGAGGGGCGTTCTACCCATGACAGGGTGTGATAGCCTAGTTGTGAAACTAAGATCAAGGAGCGTGCGGCGTGAAGTAGCATGAGGTCGGGAAGGTGGAAGGCCTTTTCATTCATGCATTAGGTAATCTTCAGTTATTTCTTTCATTTCTCGTCTTTTTTCAAAATCTATAAATCCTCCTCTTTTGTTTCACATCAAAAACTGCTCAAGCCGTTTGAGTGCTTCGTAAGAGGCTTACTGATTTGACTTTAATAAAGTACGAGATGTACATCGGGACCTGGGCATCCACACAGATTGAATATAAACATGTTAAGAGATGGAAGAAAAGAATAGAAAACGGTTAACATATTGCATTGTTAACTCACTTGTAGATTCTAGAAACTATTTAATTAACTTCAGCCATCAACTAAATTATTTGTCTTATTTATGATTTACTTGTGTAAGAGTAAAATGACATTAAATCCTCCGGAATATTTCATGGTTTACGGATATTTTTTATTACTAGGGAATTTTCCATCTGATGGAATGTACAGAATCCATGAGAAGATAATTGTGTATCCAGGGAATATAACTTTTTTTTTTTAACAGCCTTTAAGGATCATTGTAGCATTGCCTGTTAAGATGAACACACAAAGGAAAGGGCTGAACCTGTTGCAACCAGGAGCACCATGTTGTTCATAGTTGAGTATGCATACATGATGTGAAACGTGTCCGTGTGATAGGAAATCAGTGATAAAACTATCAAAACTACACTTCACCAATAAGCTACAATCGCCGAATAGGAAAGATTAAACTAACAATACTAGCAGATGTGTTAACAATAAAAAAGAAGCATGTGCAGGCTAGGTAATTTCAATCTTAAACAAATTAAAAATACTAGCTTTGTTTTCCAGGCAAGTTCTACAATCAATATCACGACTAATGTATTACATGTAGCAGATACACACGAGCTCACCAATATGTGGACATCAGTAAGGCGGATAAAACCCTAGAGACTAGTTATCAAGACTCTGTATTTAAATGACCATGATCAGGAAATTCACATACTAAATATCATGTTTGACCTCACCGTCGTGTTGATATCTGCTGTGATGCGTAGGGCTCTCTCATGACTTCAACACTTCGAAGATGGCTCTAATCGGACTCTGAACGGCTGAGAGAAGACCAAAATATCAAACTACGCTGCAAACAGGTCTGCAGTTGCTGTTAACAGGTCTAGTTTTTCAGGTGGAGCGGATCCGGTCTGCAAACGGGTCAGGTCCTGCAGACGGGTCACGTTCTAGTGCTATCGGGTCGGATCCTAATGAAGAAAAGAGGTGGGTTGGAGTCAGGTTGGTGGTGTGAGGGGAAGAAGGCGGACGAAACAATGACGTGAGGAGAGGCAGTGGGAGGAGTCGGTGGAGGGGAGCAGCGATGAGAGGAGCAGGTAAAGGGAGCAGTGGCGAGAGAAAGAGCAGGTGGAGGGGAGTAGCGGCGAGAGGAGCAGGTGGGGGAAGCGACGACGATAAGGGAAAAGGAGAAGGCAGGGGCGCGACATCAGCGGGGGAAAGGTGGGAGAGGCAACGACAACAAAGGGGAGAAGAGGAGGGAGTAATGTGCGGCGGGTGCAGGGGCGCGAGGGAAGGGATGAGGAGGTGGGGCGGCGAGAACAACAACTGCAGGAGGGAAGGGGTGAGAATAGTGCTGGCTGCAGGCGTGGGAAGGAGAGGGAAATGAAAGAAAGGAATTAGGGTTTTGCTTTGGGTTTGAGTTAGTTAAGGTTAGGGTTTTGAAGAGGGTAAAAAGGACAAGGGTTCACCCTCCTAACTAGGGTTCTTTAGGAAAATTTAAGCGAGGGAGATCACTCACAAAGTTTTTTAGTAAAATAACTATGCATTCATCATCCTCCTTAATTAGCAAAGGAGCCTTTAAATAGACTTTACAAAACATAGAAAAGAGTTCCCAACCAATATGGGACTAAACTATTGAACAATAAGAAAAAACATAGTCAACTCAAATAAATTAAAAGCTACACCAACTAGTCAAACCACATAGATGCGATATGTGTCCTTCTTTGTTAATATACGTGTCAGACGCGACTGGATGACCTCATGAATACCCTAGTTGTGAAAGAACTAACTTGCACTTTTTGGTTAAGTTTCTAATATAGCCTTAAGGAAATTTGATTGATTATTTTGAGGACTAAACTCTATCTCCCTTGATTAACCTCTCCTAGATCACATTCAAAATTGTAAATGCACACTTTATCAAAAAATTTAGTGTGTATTTGTTTTTGACTTTATCATCGCTACGTTTTGAGTTTATTGTGTCTAGTACTGTTTGGTTTTTGTTCTCTTATGTGTAGAGTCACTTTGTTGGTGCATCTATTTATTTGCTTTTTCTTAGGAAAGCTTCACTTGTGTAAGAAATGGAAATCATTTGCAGCACATATGTATCTATTTAAGTACTGTATGTGAAGAAGTTGCAACTTTTATCCAGACTTTTGAAGATCAATAATTTTTTGAGCAGGTTCTTTCATTTCCAAAGTATACATCCTCATCTGCTCAGAGAAATCTGAAAAACTATACACAGGTAATCATCTTCAGGGTATTATTTTAGTTTTCGTCTTATACATCCCCATGTTTATTTTTTTGTTATACTTTTTCATATTTACATCTTCTCAGTTTTTGTTGAATTATTGTTGTTGTTGTAGTTGTCATAATATTTATTATTTATCATTCACCTTCTTTGGTATTCAACTTTATCTACTCTACTGATAGCATGTGATTCTATTTCTTTCACTAAGTTTCCGTTGATGGATGTTCAAATGAATATGTCCTATGAACAATGACTTGTACTGTGGTTGAGCGAGCCTTGGATCTCCATATTGAATATTTCGTTTTCCAGATTGAATTTGGTGACTATAGCAGTGATGGTGCCATGAAGATTATGTAGAGTGTTTACATATACATTGGAGGGAGGGGAGGAAGAAACGTGCATGGGAGGTAGGGTCCGCCCCCCGGGATGGGGTTGGGGTGTTGGTGTTGTTGGAATAATCCGCATCATAGAAGAATGTCTGTATTTAAGTTTCAAAATTACTTGATACAATACTATCAATAGACATAATAATTCATTTGGGAACCCAAAGCAATAAAGCTAGTATTCATTTTTTTTCCATTTAATTTGCTTATCTAAAAACATACACTATACTAGTATGCAATTGCCCCAGACTTCAAGCCCACTATTATGCAATTTGCCTATGGTATAATGATCCACTGTTGGTAGTCAATCACGTTCCTCATAGATTAATAGAACTTAAAGGTCGAATAAAGACATTCAATCAAATTAAGGCGTTGCTCTAGATATCTCATTACTTAATTTTGATTAAAATTATAAGTCAACCCTCATTTCAATCAAACTCAACCACATATCCAAAAATCAAAGTGACAAATCAACTGTATATTGCACAATTCACTATTTATGATTATTGTTAAATATTTTCTCAATAACAAACGATATTAACTCTTCGAAATTATTAGTCATTTGCTCAAATTATATATCATAAAGTATACATGAACAACCAGATAATTTAGGATAGAATATTAAATCTTTTATACTGAAATTTAATACACAACAGTTTTGCAATTCTGATAGGAAATTAATTAGACAAATTATTAATTAACATTAAACAAATATATTGTCAAATAAACAGATTATCAACAATAAACATAATTTATTCAAAAGAGAGACACTCACAAGATAATGGGTTCAGATCGGATGCAGACTGGTTGGTGCTTTGTTGGATCGGTTTTGCTACAGGGTTCGGGTTGGCATGGCAGGCTTGCTGATCCGAGTTTGAAACAAGAGAGAGTGAGCTCTGTTCGAGTTTGAAAACAATCGGCCTGTGCTTAATGACTTCATCGACGATCCCAAATTTCTTGGCCTCCTCAGGTGACATGAACGGATCCCTCTCCATGCATTGCTTGCTCCTTTCGATGGGTTGCCCGGTGTGCTTGACATAGATCAAGTTTAGCTTCTTCCTGTCCTTGAGGATTTCCTGAGCGTGGATGGCGATGTCGGCGGGCAAAGTTACTAGTTGGTGTCAGGGCTTGTGCAAAGGAGGGCAGCTGTGGAGGCGGGACAGTGACATGAGGCGGTTGTTCAGGGCTAGGAGAACAAGGTGGTGGTCGTGAGCGGCACAAAGAGGAAGGAGGGGCTGGCAGGCAGTGGGCGCGTGGCTCGGATGTTGTCGCTGTGCTCGAGTGCTGAGGCTGTTGAGTTTGGCTGAGGGAGAAGAGGCAACTGTGGTTGTGGGAAGGTGGTGGTAAGGCTTGGTGTTACGGCTGCAGTCAGCATGGGAGAAGGTGGTGTTGCCGAAGGAGGGGAGGAGCAGGTTGCAGGGAAGGAGGAGAAAAAGAGAGGTTGCATGCATGGCTGGGGAAGAGAGTGGAGTTGGCCGCGGCCGTGTTGGGTGGCAGTCCGCACGACGACGGTGTAGGCGGCGCTGCGGTGCCTGTTGGAGAAGACCAAGAAAGATGATGATGAAGAAGATGACGGGAGGTGGAGGGTGCAGGTGTTGGGTTGGCAGCGAAGCATGAAGGAGGAGGCCGCGCGGCGCTGTCCCGATCGCAGGCGAGACGCCGACGGCGGTTGGTGTAGGCGAGGAGAGAGGCCGCGGAGCGAGGGAGGTGGGCGGCTGCTCGGCGGCACGAGGAGGGAAGAAGGAGATGCAGTTTAGGGTTAGGGTTGGGGGGGGGAGATTTGTATAAATAGGAGAGAGAGGAGCTTGGGCTATTGGGCTAGAATTTCTATTTTTTTTTTGTTTGATATTTGTGTGGGCTGGGCTTAGTGATTTGGGCTTGGGAAATTGAAAAAAAAGAAAAAGAAAAGGAAAAGAGGGAGCCTACGCAAAATATAAGGGAATTAGAATGAAAAAGAAAAATGAGAAAAATAATTGAGCCTCATATTAATATTATATTTATTAAAATTCAATACAAAATATATAGCAATAATAATTACGGATAATAACAATTTAAATTAATAATGGTTATTAAAAAAATTAATATATATATATATATATATAATATATATTATTAACTAGGGATGTTACATTACTACTCTTCTTGATACTAGGTAGTGTCAAAGCGAGGGGGATTTTGAAGGCTTTTACTAAATAATGGCACTCCCTAATGCACAATGAAACCAGTATGAGGGCTGATGGGTTGTTCCGAAATCTTCTCTCTTCTTGATACTAGATATTCTCAGGGAGAGTGAGAGGAGAGAGACCAAACTTTAATTTTATACAAATACTGCACAAAACAAGAGAACGGTGAAACAGTCTCTATATTGGGTTTTTGGTTGGGTGGCCGCAAGTCGTAAATCATAAAATGAAAATAGAAAAAATGACTATAGTAGTGGGAAAATATATTGTGTTTTATGATGTTTTGGTTGTAATGTGAAAGTGTAAGTGGAAAAGTTTATTCTGTTTTACAGTGTCAGGTTAGTAATGTAAAAATGTAAGTAAGAAAGTTGACTACAAAATTAACTTGTATCAGTGATTTAAAAATTGTTTTTTATTAAATTAAATCTACTATTAAAAATTAAAATGTATAATATATATGTTATTCATATATAAATTATTAAAAATTATTAATAAAATAAATAATAAAAATATTAAACACGTAAAACATTAAATATTAAAGATAATAAATATTACAATAAAAAACTAAAAACTGAAGCATAATAAAATATTAAGTATAGTATATTAAAAGTTTAAAGAATACTAAAATATTATATTTTTAATATAGTACAAATTTGGTAGAAAATATTATTATTATTAGTAAAATTTTTATAATAACTGATAAAATATTAATATTATGAATACTAATCAAACTATGAAATTAATAAAATAGTAAATTTAATAAAATAAAATATTACTAAAATATTATGAATACTAATAAAGTATTAAAAATATTAATTTTTAAATAAAATTAATAAATTAAATAAAATATCAAGAATACTAATAAAATATAAAATATTTTAAAAATAAATATTTTAAAATATAAAATATTTTAAAATACTAATAACATATTATTAATTTGGTATAAAATATTAATAAAACATCAAGAATAGCAGTAAAACTTAAATAAAATTATTAAAATATTATTAAACGCTATCCAATATATTAAAATAAAATAATAATAATTAAACTTTAAAAAATTACTAAAATATTAAGAAAACTAATAAAATATTAATAACATCAATAAAAATTTTGTTCAATATTAATAAAAAAAATTATTAAAATATTATGAATACTAGTAAAATATTAATAAATATAATATTACTACAATGTTAATAAAATAAAATATTAATAAATATTTATAAAATATTAATATAAGTGGAAAAGCTGACCACAAATTTATTTTTTTGAAAATTTTCCAATATTAAACATTAGTAAATTTTTTAAATATAATATTATGTAATAAATAATTTGTGAGTTTTTCTTTTTTAAATTATTAAATTAATTTTAAATTAATTAACCAATTTAACAAATTAAATGATCAAAATTTTCTTGCAAGTGGGTTTTGCAACCCACTTGCAAGTGGGATGTGAGCCCATATGATTTTGCAAATTGACTTTGCAATTTGCTTGCAAGCCAAACAAAGGAATTTTGTGCAGGTTGCAAATATTTTACAACTTGCAATTTTGCAAGCCAAATCAAACAGCCCCATAATAAAAAATAAGAAACATCTATAATTGATGTAGCGGCATAATAAGATAGCAAGAATAAAGGAGGGGTGAATGAAAGAGATAAGTTGAGAAAGGGGAAAAAAAATAAATCAGAAAACAATCAACGGCACGTACACACTTTTCCGTTATAACATGTTTAGTTTTAGCTTAATTCTTTACAATTATGATAGTGTCACATGGCTATCTCAGCCAATTTAAACCTAAATGGAGAACCATTTTAATTTCTATAATTTTAGAAAGGCATTTCTTGTTCATATATGATTTCTTAGTGAAATTAACATGGCCATAAAAAAAAGCTTTAGTCCCAATTTCTTGGGGTTGGCTACATGAATTATTTTCTTCCATTCAGCTCTATTAACGGCTATTTCTTCACTAATATGACACATTAACATATCCTTCTTAATTGCCTCCATTTAAGTTCATTAAGTTAACTCTACTCGGTGCGCCATCAATTACGATCCTATCGCCTTTTCTAATCTGCACATTACTACCATACGTTGCACATGTCCAAACAATCGTTATTGGTTCTCCAACATTTTATCCTCAATAGGGTAACCTCAAACTTTTTGTGGATGCGCTCATTTCTTGTCCTGTCTTTTGTTCATTGCCACTCATCCATTCTAACATTCTAATTTCTACTGCACTTATTTTTTTTAAACATGATTCTTAATTTCCCAAGATTTTGAACCATAGAGGATAATAGATCTTATAGCTGTTGTATAAATTTTTTTTCTTTAATTTCATAGGTATCTTGCTATTACAGAAAGTACAAGAGGCACTTCTCCCCTTTTAACTATTCCGCTTTGACTATGAATCACATCTTCCTTGATTCCACCATATTCTAGGTCCATATTTCTTCTTTCCAACCGATTTTCTGGAGAGAATTTCACAATGTTATGCACAGGACATCAACTACGGCATCTTTTGTTTTTTCCTGAAAGGTGCTTGCTTTATAAAGATTGTATTCAGTTCCCTAACCAGGAAAGAGGATAAGACAGAAGTTGTGGTAAGTAAGATGTAAGGAAGGTGTTAAATTGATCAGGTATTATGAAGAAAATCTCTGTTTTATGCCTTGAAGACCGGCTTGTCTATCATGCATGAATGACCAGCTCGTCTGACACAAATGCCTTGCTTGTCTCACATCCTTGTATCCTGTCTTTTGTTTTCTATTCTCTCTCTGCGTCTCTACCCTTGAATTCTCTAATCCGTCTTTACACTTTGAAGAAAGCTGTAAGTTTCTTGAAACTGCATGTAGATTCTGGCTAGTACATCTAAATGAAAGATTTAGAGTTAGATGCCCTCTACTCGTATAAATCCTTTTAAACCTACTTAGCAATAAACAATAGAAGATAAAAAGGTAATGCACATCTTTCAGTGTGCTAATCTCAATCATGATGAATAAATATAACACAATCGTTTTAATTTTGTTATTACAGTCAAAGCTTGGCTTATGACTTATGAGGCATTGACTATTGGGGTTGAGCCTTTAGACCGAAAAGGTTAATCTATTGGGTCTTCAGTCCAATCACATATCCTCACATTTCCACCCTTAAACTCTGTCTGTTCCCATTCTTTGACTATGAATGATCTTCACGGGACATAATACTTAAGCCTGACAATTTTCCTTTTCATCTTTTTAATAAAATATGATCTTTTTGTCCCCTACCGAGATATATCTACCCATCTTTTTGTCTTCTTTTTACTTGATGCTTCACCGTGAAGCTATTAGAGGCCAAGGCAAGTTCTATTTCTTATACCTTTTTTTTCCCTTCTTCTGAACAGTTCTTTTATGTGCGGATATAATTAAGTCCCCCCCCCCCCCCCTCCCCCTCAAAATTACTATCTGACCTTTTATTTAGTTTCTTGTTATAACTGGTTTTGGTGTGTGTTTTTTAGAATATTTTCGTATGTCATTAGTGGGAGATTTGTAATGGCTGATTACGAATACACTTAGAAAGAGTTATTTGGTAGTTAATGTAATGGGATCATAGTCACCATTTTACGCAGTTATTTTGTGGGGGTAAGAATATACAAAACCGTATCACTATCCATTGGTTTCTATACCAAGGGGGCACCTTTTACAATCCTAGCGTGTCATGATAACTTACTACTTGTATGTTAGATTCATAAAATTAATGTCACTAGAAGCTCACATTTTCCCATTTTCAAATGACCGGGCAGATGGCCTACAACTTGAACTCTGTTTGATAAGAATTGGTTGGACTGAATTAACAGAGCCAGCACGTTATTGGTTGTGGGTGGGGCACAGATAAGAATTGGTTAGACTGAATTAACAGAAGCCAGCACGTTATTGGTTGTGGGTGGGGCACCATACTTGTGCCCCCTTAAAGAGGAAGGTAATTTTGGATTTCAGGTGGGCACGTAATTGGCCTCAGATGATATGGTTGTTCTCCATATGATTATCATTGAAACCTTTTCCTATCAAATGGTATACATCAGTAGGCCAGAGTCGAGGTCAAGAAAGCTACATAAAGGAATTGATCATGTCATTTTGACCAATTATCAGTTATCAACCTCATGATATGCCAATGAATTGGTTCTGGATTCTTGGTCAAGGCAACAAGAGCAACTGACGGTAGTGTAAGACCTCACTGGCTGTCCTACATTTTGGGTCCTCATGGTGTTTAAGCTTATGCAA